>VWZP01005342.1:342804-382165 GCA_013396995.1 Dicaeum eximium | reverse complement strand
TAAAACCCCCCACACCCCCCCCCCCCCCCCCCCCCAAATACTTTCTGTATTTGCTGAAGGATGACGTCCTCCTTGCCTTCAGTGTGTGCCAGATTACTCATAAACCTGGACCATATGCCACTGCAATTTACTGATGGGCCCAAGCTGTTTTAGTAGATACAAAATCCGACGGGATTAGGGAAGCTCGAGCCGTGCTGAAAACAGAGCAGCAGCAATGGGGCAGCTGCTTGCTCTCTTTGCTCAGCCTCAATTTAGGTCAGTGGACAAGAGCTGCCCCATGCCAGGCTGGAGAGCCAGGCTGGCTGTGGAGGTGCACACGGAGGGGACCCCAGCCATGGGTGTCTGCCCCCGTGGGGGGGTCTCGCCCTTCCGCAGGGCAGGTGAGACCATACTGCTTCCTTGGATCCACGCCCAGTGAGGAGCCCTCAGCTGAAAGCCAAAGAGGGGGTGCCTTCCCCCCATCCCACAGTGACCCCTGCCTGGCAGTGTGCCTTGGGGTGCGGCAGAGCACAAAGCAGCCACCGATGGCTCCAGCAGAGCTCCTTGCTGAGACCTGGCTGGTAGCTTGTCTGGAAGGTGGCTGGGTGACTGGCAGGTCACCACAGCTGTTTTCCTGTGTCCCTGGCCCAGGGAAGGATGTGCTCAGGGAAGGAAAAGACAGCTCAGCTGGAAGCATACCTGAACCAGGGCCTTTCCTAGGAGGGGGTTATCCAGCCCAGAGGTGCTCAAAGCCAGCCTATGGCCCCCAGGCCAGCACCTTGGCTGCTTTCTCAAGAGCCTGATCTCACAAGGAACATGGAATGACATAACAGATCTGCTGACTTGAGCATTGCCCATTTAACACCTGGCAGGACACACAGTGCAGCTGCAGCAAGCAGCTAATTATTCAACAGCTTCTTCACTGGTGCACTGGAACCATCCTTCCTCTCCACAGTATCTTACACAAGGACCTCCATCACCTTGAACAAAGCTGCTGCTTGTCACTGGGGAATTCCAAAGGTCTACAGAGAGCACCAGGGAATGGGGACCAAAGTGGCTGAGCACCCCAAAAGCACCCCAAACTGCCCCATAGGGACGGGAAGCAATCCCGACTATGGCTGCTGTGCATGGAATACCAAACTTCAGTCATGGGAACCTTCTTTCCAGAATATTCCTCCACTGCCTGTAATTTGGGACTTCTCATCACTTAGAAGATGCTGATGATCAACATAACCTGACTGGATTTCCAGCTGTCGGAGATTCCCTCCACACCAAAATGTACCCCCTTGCAAGGAGCTGCTCCTAGGGACTCCGCTGCTCGGCACGATTAAGTAGATTACAGTGTCCGTTTCAACTTTCAAGAAGAGTTGATGATTTTACCTCTCATGTCCCATCTTGACAGCTGAAATGCACCAAAATACTGCAGACCTCTATCTGCTAGGCTCCAGAGGGGCAGCAGAGCCTGACCGCAAGAGCCTGGCCAAGGCTCCCTGTGTCCCGGTCCCTGAGAAGGGTGAGGCCACACCGCATCCCACTGGCTGCCAGCTCCAGCCCCGGGTCCTCGCTGGTGGGGACATCCCTTTGCACTTGCCCAGCACAGCCCAGGGCCCGCAGGGCTCTGTGCCTGTGAACCCTGGACACCCAGCAACAGCTGTCAAGAGACTGAGCACAAGTGTCTACTGGAAGGGTATGGCTGGGCTTTTCTGTGTATTTTACAGATTTTTCTCGTCAAGTTTGTCATTGCTGTGTCCCAGAGTGACCCCAGACTCCCCACACCTTCCTTCAGAGTCAGGGCAGGTGGGATGGAACATGCTGCTCCCTGCTCCATGTGCCCAGATGTGCCATGCAGATGGGTCTGCGGGGAGGGACAGGGTCTGGCTGCTGATCACTGTTTACAACTCTTATTAAACCCATTTTCCTTTCCTAATTATTATAATAGTTCCTGAAAACACTACCCGTGGACTTCAAATGTTTGATGTGTGCTCTAATGAAAGCTGTGGAATTATCCCATGCTCGCTGACACATGGCCCACACAGCAATGGAGATGCTAAATAATTTCTAAAAATTTATCGTTTACAAGATGTATGTCCCATCTGTGACGATGCAGCAGCTCCCAAATGCCCTGAATTTAACTGCATTAACAACACTTCTTAAAACCAACTGGCTGCACTCCACAGGAAGGTTCAGTAACAACCCAAGGGGTGCATCACAGTGTACACAGGTTGGAGACTGACCTTGTTGGGACCAAACACCACCGAAGCACATAATTTCCATGGCCAAACCAAGTGCTTTACACCCCCAAGTAACACACTGCTGTTAAAAGCATTAATCCCATTATTCCAGAGAAAACAAGGTTCCTTTCGGCACCTTTGCCAAAGCTCAGCCTAATCACAGGCATGACAACAAAAACCTGGTGAGTTCAAGTGCAGTATCCCTGGAACGATTGATCCCTGGGCCCAGATCAGGAGTCACTTTTCCCTCCTCTCTCAAGAGACATTCTCTGTCACAAGGCAAAATCACACAAACTGTGCCCAACTTAAAAACTGAGTTTGGGATGGGAGCCAGAGCAGATGGTTAGGAAAGCTAAACACCGCTGATTTATTTCTTACCCTTTATGCAGCAATATTAGAGACAATGGCCCTGATCAGAACAAATGAGAACAAACACAGGAATGCAGACTCAATAGAGAATTAACAACCAGCACTACCAGATTCCATTATGTTGTGATTAATTCTGAACTTGTGGCAGGATTATCAGCAGCAAACCTCTAGCTCTATCTAATAGAAACAGTGCTGAAGCTTCCAGCCTTTCAGGGAGGGCTCTTCAGTCTGCAAGAGACTCCAGCAGGAAAATGGTGTGGAAGATGTCAGGTTCTGTGCTGTAAATTCAGCTGGAAAATTAACTTCCTGTGCCTCACATCCACCCCGAACCTCAAGAAAACATGAGAACAATCCGGACAGACACCAGAAGGAGCTGCAAGTCTCTGAGTCAGGGAGGTCTGATGGATGCCACCTGCAAACATGAGTGACATAGCCACGAGGCTGTCACCCTCTTCTGTCTGGTCTCTCTTACATGAGCACTGGCCTTCAGGCCCCTCCATTTCCCACTAGGCATACTATGAGGCTGGGGGTGTCATTAGCAGGTACTATCCAACCTTCCTCTTCCCTTGCCATGGCTTCCTGTGGGCTCCAAACGCTGTTGCAGGACATATAACAGCTTTGGTCACATGGTACCTCAGCTTCCCCATCTCCAGCACACCACAGCCTCCCGCCACAAAGCTCCCCTCCCCTGGCAGGGAAAAAAAGTGTGAGACACCTGTTATGGCCTTGTCACCATCAGCATTCCCATAAACAGGCTATATAAATACTTAACAACTGTTTCCCACTGTGCCTGGCTTGCCTATCTGTGCCGAGGACACCTGGCCTGGGAACTGCTGCCGGCAGCCACAGGAAATGGACTTGCTGATGAGGGTGTTCAAGACCGTTATTTGTGAGATGCAGCTGAGGTGAGACGCAATGAGTTCAGCCTTGTTTTGCTCCATTTTCCATAGCTAAGCACACAGTAACAGCTGAGTGTATAACCGGAGCTGCCATGCATGAATATCTCATTATAACTGCAAAGACCTTTTCTTTGTATCAGGCCCCAGTGCTGCACAGGGTTAATCACCAGAGCTGGGCTCTGTTAATGACCAGCTCCATAAACCAAATGCAGCAGGTTTGGTTCCTTCCATCCTTGGCCCTCCAGGATGGAAAGCAGGGGGTTGCTGCCAGGCTGGGATTTTGGCCGGCAATAGTGGATTATGGCTGCAGCCAATGGCGAGGAATTCCTGCATGTCACCAGTGGTGAGACCATAGAGGTGACGTCATGGCCGGATTTGCGCTCAGCACAAAGAATCCCAGTACATTACCACAGCCTGCTTTCAAAGAACTGCCTTCTTATGGCACTTGACCATTCTCAGGAACAGGCATGAGAGAAAAGCCTATGTCACTGGTTTGATGGAAGTTTCTCGGGATCTTTTTTAGGACCTTGCTGAAAGTTGGGATTTGTTTCCTCCTGCCTCCAGGTAGTGAAGCTGCTCCTTTCCACCTCTGCGGAAAAGGCTTCTCTGCACAAAGATTATCTGCCTGTAACTCCTACAAGATCCCATCTCCTAGCTCCTCCAAAACATCCCTAAAGCAGAGCCAAAAGAGAACAGAGCAGCTGGGAGGAGGTGGGGACATTTAAGGGTTCTTGCAAAGGCTACAAACTGCTTTTCCTTCTGAAAAGCTGAAGGCTTGGTAAAAAAGGGACAAGACAGAAGGCATATGGGAGAGAAGTCCAAACACAAAGACGAAGCCAGGTGATGCAGTGAAATACCAGCACACAAAACATACAGATGCTTATGAGGTAACACAAACCTCCAACCCAGATGTTTTTTACAAAACTAAATCCTTGAAAACCTTCAGTGTAGTTTTTCCTTTCATGAACACTTATAATTTGGAAAACTGTGGGCTGGAAATTGCTCCAGCTGTTCATGCTCCAGGGGCTGTGGCTGCAGTGAGTCAGTGTTGCATGCAGGGTCCTTGTGAAAACTCTCTGCAGAGCCCAGCAGCAGCTGCCAGCACAGCACTGAGACAACACAGCAACTCTGCTTTTTGGGGCTACTCAGATCCCCTCCTGTGGAACCCAAACACCTTTCTCCTCCACTCCTGGGTTTTGATTCCAGCTTAAGAGCCCATGGAGCAAGAGAAAAGCTGAACCAACTTTATTGCTCAGCCAGGCCAAGACCTCAACTGAAACTCCTCCAGTTTGCTGGACTTGTAGTTTGGCTCCAAGCTTGTACTGAACTTGTACTGGCTACCGAGCTGTAGCCACAAGCTTAGAGCCAGCTCTGGGATCACCTAGAGAGCCACATATTGGCTACACTCCGTATGGAGTTATGCAGCAGTTACTACACCACGGGTTACCTCTAACTTGCACCCAGAAACTGGCCTCCACACCCACATTTTGGAATGGGGTATCTCCCTACAGCCTTTAGCAAAATCCAAATCTAATTCATGCCTATATGAAAGTTGCTGCTCTTAAAACTGGTGCTAGTAAAATTGGTGCCAAGATGCTGAGAAATGGCAGTGGGAAATGTGCTCTGAAGTGTTTTGAACTGGAAATCAAGACCACCTCTAGAAAGGGAATTCCCAGCTCACAGATCCGAAAAAAGCTCCTCCTTCCCAAGAGGGAACAGTAGCAGCAGGACTGGGGATATGCTCTGTGAGAAGGGACAACAAGGCAGTGGTACAGCCCACATCTCAAAAGCTTCTGTCATGGGTGAGGGGGGCTCCTAGACAGAGGTTCATGCTCTGTTGCTCCCCACTCCCATCTCCTTCTGTTCCAAGGGCAGTGGGGTGGATGGGACGTGCTGGGAGAGGGAATAGTGACACGTCTGGCTTTGGCAGTCACCCCATGTGCTCTTTGGCCCTGGCAAGACAGCAAAGCTCAGGCTCTCTCCTTTCCAAGGATCTGTGGAAGGAGAGCTGCCCTGGGAAAGCCAACAACATGGACATGAATTGAAGGACAGCTCTGACCTCAAACCTGAGCTCTGATTCCACATGGCAAATCCCACCAAAATTAGATAGAAACAGAGGCTACATTTGAGTGACCCACAGGAGAATGCCACAGCTGGAGGGCTTCTGTGGGGGCTCCAAGTCACCCACTCACTTTACACCAGACAACAAACAAGCAGTGAGATCAGTGCCTTCCTCATGGTTACAAATTGTTCTAGCTTGGGGTACTCATCAATGCGCAGTAAAGTCCTGCCTCCTGCTTGTACGTACAGAACGTGGTTCTGGTCTTTAACCCAATCCCATTCACTGGGATTTCCCATGCTGAAAAGTGCTTATCAGTTCCCTCTCTCTCCCTTTCTCCACAGGCACTGATGGCATTTTTGACTTGTCACCCTCCTGACATATACACAGGAGATATTCTTTCTGCACAGAGCAGGAATGAGACAGGGGAGTAAAACATGGAATACCCCAGGAACTCTTGTTAACATCCAATGCAGTATCCTTCTTGGGGTGGGAAACTTGAACATCTTTTCTCCAGTTTCTCTTTTATAAATATTTTATCTAACTAATTTCCTTCCCTAAGTAGACTTGGATATCAAAATAAATGAAATAAATGCAGCTCTGCTGTGGGCTTTGGTAGAATCCCCAACAATTGTGACAAAAGCTGGGAGTTGGCATTCCTCTTAAAAAGCCCCTTTTTAATTCCTGCTTACATGATTAGGTCTTGAAGCACAGATACATTCAATCACCACCTTGGAGTACCTCATAAATCTCTGCTCAGTATCACAGCAATAACAACATGAAGAACCTAAAGTGCTTTAGGCAGAATATTTCCATTTGCTGCACTTTGAGCAGAGATTGTGCTGGCGCCCCCCCCCCCCCCCCCTCCAAGGTGTAGGAACAGCCCTAAATTCCTCTCAGGAAAGCTGGGCTCTGATAAGCACCTGCCAGCTATGCTGGACAGGGCACCCAGGTACCTGCACCATCCCTTTTATGGGCTGTCACCTCCGGGCTCCTCAGCCACCACAGCTCCTCCCCCTTCCCTATCTCCCCCAGCTGTGCCTGAGATCCCATGCCCTAAAACTGCTTTGGAAACTGAGCTGGTTAAACTGCTGGAAGTGTCTGTTTGGGTGAATGGAAACCCATTTCACTTCACTTCATGTCAAATACCCCCCACGGGATCAAACTGAGTTACGTGAGTATCAGACATGGTTATAGTAAGTGCCTGTGAGAGTTTCTGCGCCAGAGTGGTGGGATACAACAAAACCAGTTTATACCAGCTTTGCTTTGTCTGAATCACACATTTCTGCCACTGATACTCATATTTGATCTAGCGCAAAGTGTCCCTACATGCAGCAGCTCACTCAAGGGACTGTGAGGCAAAGCCACCAGCGCAGGTGAGAGAAGAGTGGCTTTAAAGGAAGGATAGAAGCACAAAACCTCCCTATACTAACAGGGGCACAGTGCATTCAGCTGCCAGTTCTGCAGGTAAGCAAGGGGGAATGGTTTGAGGGGGCTGTGGGGAGGGCAGCACTGGGATGGAGGGTTTGGACAGCAATGGACAGGGAAGGAGGCTTGGTGGTCCATGAGGAATTGTTTGAGGAATCTGACCAAGGGCCTCTCCTGAAATGCTTGGTAGGTGTTAAGGGAAGCAGAAGAAATGTGGACAAAAATATGCTGCATATTGGCTTGGCTCTGAATGCCATTTGCAATTTGGCCACATGAAAGGACCTTACATATTAACTCCTTGTGAACGCAGATGTGGAGCCTTGCTTCGAGAAAACATGGAATGCTGGCCTTAAATCCTCACTCACATCCAACTTCCAAATGAGAAGCAAACATTTAACACTGATAAATTAAATCAGCACTGATTCATTAAGACCAGCAGAAACACAAGCCATGCCACAAACAGTTCTCAACCGAAATTTGAAACCTTCTGTATGCAATTTGTGTGTGGCAAGCAGGCCGAGGGAGGGGTCTCCCCCACTACTTTACTCATTTCAAGACAAGTAGCAGCATCTCCTTAGGGCAGCCATGCCTGACCATGGCTGTTTTGAGATGTATTTAGCCTTGTGCCTCAGCCCAGAATTTTGTGTGCTTCCCAAGAGGAATGTGCCCATGCTAATCTGGCCCTGGAATCAAGGCCACCAGCAGGCTCCAGTGACAAGCACGGTGGCCACGGTGCACTGCTCTGGCTCCCTCCGTGCAACAGCCAAGCCCCGCTGTGCCCAGCACGCCTGCCCGCCCTCCCCACGGCCCAGTCACCTCCGGGGTGTGAGGAGCACCAGCCAGAGCCACGCAGAAAATCACAGGTTCCCGAGTGGCACTTCACACCCCTCCGAGTGCAAACGCTGCCACTCCGGGAGCCAGCACGCCGTGACACCTCCCTCCCACCGGCTCCCACGGCTCCGGAGAGCCGAGCCAGCCCAGTCCCCGGACGCACCCTGCCTGACAACCTGCAGCGGCTGTGACCTTGCCGCTGTCCTCCGGCCGCAGCCCCCTCGAGAGGAGGCAGGCGGAGCGGGGCCGCCAGCCAGGAGCTGGGCTGCGAGACACGGAGCTGGACACGCACGGGGAGCAGGCGCCGAGCATGCATGGCTGGTGACCTGTGGGACTCCGGCTGGCGGCTCCTCCAGGGCCCGGCACTTGCCACGCTCCGCTCCCAGCCCCTTCTGTGCAGCCACAGGCAGGTGCCAAAATGCTGCCCAGCCTGCATGCGCCTCAGAAGGTGAGGGGAAGGTGGAACTGGGCTGCACCAGAGCCTGTGGGCTACCAGGACTGTCTCCCAACACCTCCATCTGCTGTCACCTCACCCCATGGAAGGAACTCACTTATCACAGTTAGCATCAAGTTCATAACCTCTCTCCTACCATTTCACACTGATATTTTTTTTTTAACAGAGGGTGATAGTGAAGAACCAGAAAGGTTTCAGCAGCCTCCTGAGCATGAGAAAAGGCAAGAAGGCACCTTAGTCAGAACCACACACTCTAATAAATCACCAAAACCAAGGAACTTTGCCATCGGACACAGAGAGACTGGGTAAAACATGGCAAATGCCTGAAATCAAGGCACATAAATGGCAAATACTGAATTTGGAGCAAAGAATAAGAATTAGTATATGCTAGACTGAATAAATGCATCAAGGGGCAAGGCAGAGGGCAGGGACACACAGAGAAGTTTTCCAAGTGGGGCTTACTAAACCTCCCAGGTGCCTCCATTCACCAGCACAAGTGTCTCCCTCTGTGCCCCAAAGCACAGCCAGTTGCGTTCTGTCTTCTGTCTTTTGTCTTCTGTCCCTATACTGTCTTCTGCTTTTAGTCGTATTTTTCCTAGGCTTTGGCACCATCAGTTGCTGCTCCATTTAACAGCTTTGCCCAACAATAGCCTGAACACGAATGTGCTAATTGCGCAGTGTGTGTCGGTGTTTAAAAACACAAAACTCAAACAATGGTTTGCTGCTGAACCAGCGCTGCATCCACCAGCCTTTCCCCACGGCCAGCACAAACCCTCGTTCACATGAGGGCAGTGCCCAGCCAGGCACATGCCAGCCAGCCAAATACCAGGAGACATGCTGTTCTCCAGAGTGGACTGGAAGGCTCTTACAGACCCATCTCCCACTAAGGGGATGCCACGGGAGCGCCTGGGGTAACCTGGCATACTTGGCACCTGCTCCCAGTTAAAGCAACATCCTTAGTGACAAAGAGTAGTTGCCATTGCAAATGTCCATCACCCAAGCTCCATTCACCTCCCCGCACGCAGGGCAAGGGCTGCTGGCACTGGGAAGCGAGCCGGGCTCCCTAAAACAAGGTGGCTCGCTCAGGGAGGGTTATTGCCAATGTTATTGCCATCCACGTATAAATAAACATGGACCATCATTTTCTTGTAACAAATGGTGAAAGCCACTGCGGTGACAGTGAGGCAGCGCAGGAGCAAGGTGACTTTATCACCTACCCATGACTGTGTTTCCAAAGCAGCCTCCTCACCAATCCGGAGCCCTCCATGATCATTAGTTCCTGCACATGGCAGCAATGAAATTGTCCCTTAAAGTAAATCATTCACGGATTTTTATAATCCGAAATAAAATTTTCTAATATTTTTTTCCTAAGTTTTCCAGGTTTAAGATTTTAATCTTTTATTATTTATTGTGCAGCAGTTGTGAAGGGCATGATGAGCAGCCCAGTGTAAATAGTCATCAGTGGAGGGCCTGACAATGCTGCATTGAATAAATTAATTTCTTTTCTTTTTCTTATTACTCCACATTCTCTCTGAGGGGGTTTGAATACAGCCAGAAAAATGAAAGAGTAAAACAAAACAAACTATATCTACACTTCAGCTTCTGGGTGTTTTCCTGCCTGGTGGCTGAGGCTGCTGATAAATATTCCCTGGAAATGGTACTGAAGGAGGAAATGGCATATAGATATATTTTCCTTTCTTCCTTCACACTCAGAGCATCAAATTCAAAAGACGACAATTTTCTACTGCTTGAGATGCAGAGTGTTCCTCTATTTCTGCACTCTCCAGGATTTATCGCTCTTTTAAACTACTGCAAACACAATTTAACCTTTACTACCTTTACCTCTGGTCATTTCCTTTGGCCCACCAGAGCCTGAATTAATGCTAATCACAGCAAAACACTGGACATTCTCCTAACTGTAGGCTTAAAAAATAATCCTCTTTTCACAGAAATAGACATAAAATATCTCATTAGACCAATAGCACTACCAGGCACATTCCAGCCTAGAGTATAAAAAAATTTATGTTACGTATCATATCTTTCTACCTAAATTCTCTGACTCCTGGAACTCTGAGGTAGAACATCCTCGTGTGCCTGCAGGACCCACTTCTCTGTGGCACAATAATGCTGTGAATAGAGGACTCTCCAAAATGCACACTACAGGTGACACAATAATGCCGTGTCTTGTAATGCTGCCACTTGTTTTCTCTTGGAAACAACTTCCCCTTTAATTTCCCTCTGCATTCAAACTGTACAATAACACCAGGAACCATTTCCCTGTACAAGAATCCTACAGTATTTCAATTAAAATCTCTCATCTTTAGACCATTTTTTTCCTGGACACCCCTACAGTTCCACTCACAGCTGAGGCGCAAAACCCAATTAGTTATTAATTGAGGCACGTTAAAATTCATTAACTCTGGTTGTGAAGCTGAAGCTATAATTAACTGTCTGCCCAGGCTTTTGTTCTTTCATCTCCAGGTAGAAGGTCCCACAGTTAATAGGATAAGGCAGCATCCCACCTCCTCTCTGTGGCAGACAGCCCGGCTCTGGTGCAGCGGGAACATCCCACTCTAATACAGTCCTTGCAGCTGCTGCCTATCATGTGCCTCGGGTCAACCAGGGCACATTTGGAAAGCCTGGGAGCCTTAAAAAACTTTGTGGAAATATTTTCCATAAGGCCACTTCCCACAAGCTCGCCATCCTGCTGCAGGATGGCCCCAGCACTTTAATGTCTGAAAGCTGCTAAAAACATAGCTCAAGACAAATCCCATGGATCTTTCACATGTGGAGCAGCACCAAGCCAGCCTTTACTGTAAAACAAGCACAGGAATTCACTCCCCTGTCAGGTCCCTGTGGCAGCCTCAGCTCTGGCAGCTGCACACGCTGCTGCACCTCCACTGGCTCCACTGGCTTGTGAGGTGAGCCAAATCTAACCTGAATAAAATGAGCTCTTCCCAACTGGAGCTGCTTTGGGGGGTATTTCACAGACAGCTCAGTGGAAGTGACTTCCTGCTTCTGGTATGAACCATCCTTGGCAGAATAGGAATAATTTGCATTTAACCTGGGACATGGTGGATTCTGTGCCCTTGAGCACCATCAGTAAAGAGGATAGGAGAAAATTGTGTAAACATAGAGGAAAGCAGGATGTCTTGTCCTGGGTGTTTTTCCATCCCATGGAGCCAGGGCCATCAGAGGCCAGGGCAGGTCAGAGCACAGGTGGTGGAGCCAGGTCTATTTCCACTTCTTTTGCCCCACACACACATTCCCTGTTCCTGCAATGTGCCAGCCTACACATTGGAGCTGGCACCAAGGAAGCTGGCTAGTGCCAGGAAACAAGTCTGGTGCAGATTATTTCCCAGCTGGAGCACTGAGGGAGCCACCGAGACTCTGGGAGTTGCAATATGGTTGCTCACCCCACTTTTACTGCCCCACGAGTGCACTGGTGCAGCCCCTCAACCAGCAGCCACACAGCCTCTCTCCTCAGGCTCCAGCCAGGCTCTGAGGGCAATATGAGGATCTGGATAAACTGCATGAGTTCCAGGTGCCAACTGGGAGACATTTGGGGAAGGATCCTTTTCTGTTCCCAGAGCCAGAGGAAGCAGCAGCAAAGAAACATGAAACTGGGGATCAGAGAACAGGCACAACAGTCCAATTTCTGCAGTGTGCTGTGTGGGCACTACAATTTGTCAGCCCATTCCACCTCACAGAGCACATAGACACAGAGTGTCTATCTGCAGAAATAGCCCTCAGAAGGGTTCCCTGCATCCAAACTCTGACAGCCCAGCAGTCCCAGAGCTCTGTTTCAACCCACCCCGATCCATCCATCTGGCAGTCGGGGGTTCCCGACGCATCCTGCCAACTGACTCGCAGCAGCACCAATCAATTCACGTCCCTGTGTGAGAACTCCGGGAAGCGAACATGGCCTCTGTGAAAGCCAGGGAAAAATGGCAGTGACCTCGCCCAGTTTCTCACATGGCTTCATATCCATCACACCCATCCCATCCTCATAAGCTGCACAAGGAGCTCTAATGCCAGTATTGATGATGCTGTCAAGCCTTCACAAAAGATACCTGACAGCCCCGTGTAAGACAGAGATATGGGGAGCTCAGGCCATCAATAGCTGCAGAAGACTCACACAGAAACCTCTACTCAGTGCAAGTACAGACTGCCAACAGCTTCTTCCTCCCTTTCCCTAATCTTGTGAGGATAAATGCCCACAAGAGTCAACCACCTCACACTCTGCTACAAATACACTTAATTTTCACAAGAGAAAACAAAACCATTAAAAGCTTGTTTCTGTCCAGGAGCACCTGGGGCTGGCACCTTGCCACTCTCCCTTGAGCAGCAGCTGAACAGGACTCAGAGGAGGGCGGCAATCCCTCCGCACTTCCTGCACAACCTTTCGGGCTGGGAATGCTGCCGTGGAGTCTCACCTGCCATCACTGGGCCTCCTCACCTGGGTCTGAGAGCTACCAGGCCCCTCACCCACCAGCCTAGCTCTGCCCAAAAGCCAGGTGGCTTCAATACTTCATCAAAATATTAATGGCCATGTTTTAAGACCAACATTTGTTTTGCCAGGAGCAATGAATAATGCAAACAGCACCTACCTCAAATCACTACTATTTTACTTAGAGCAGAGGCAGATAGACACCTTCTGATCCCATGCCAAAACTGAGGAAAAATAAAATGCCTTTGGCGCTCATGAGAGGGAATAGGTACAAAGGCACAGGGAATGAATGGCTCTGTTTATCAACAAAACACAGAGTCAAGACAGCCCTCAGTCTCCAAACTGTATCGACCAAAGAGCCCTCTATCTCCTGTGTCCTCTGAGCCTGTACCTCCGGAGCTTGGAATGCCTGTTTCCAGGAGAAACAAGTTTCCTGGTTTGCTCCTCCAAAAGCAGTGACCCAAAACCTCTATCATTAGTAACAATAATTAAAAGGTGCCATAAGAGGGAGTGTATGGTTGGTTGCCACTACAAGGAACAGTCTCATTAATTTAGTACAGATTTTAACTTTGTCAGGACACGGCTTTGTGAGGATATGGCTGTTGAAGGCCATTAGGACTCAAGGGGATACTCTATTCTTTGGGCTTCCTCAGGACTGTCAGGAAAAAGGGAGGCAAGGAAGAGCTGGTGGCTACTGTGTAGTTTTGCCCATGCAGCCAGAGAAGGTATCAGTTTGTCAGTCCTTCAGGCAAGAAAAAACATCCTTTCTCTGAACCTTTCTCTCCAACATACACTTAATACAGCTTTTTTCAGCTGGGACACATCGAAGACCCAACAGCCCTAAGCTCACTGGTAACTCAGGATGGGCACTGGGAGAAGTTCCTGTGTCAGACAGTGCCCACAAAGCAGAATTAAGCAGTAATCACAGACCCAGCAGACAGGAAGTACGCAGCAGCCTCTCCAATGGAGTAAAGACAGGGAGATAGGAACACAGCTCTAACAGCCAGCTTGGGAATGCTCCCAGAGCCAATTCCTGACATCACACACAACTGGGAAGGCAGATTTGTAATTTAAGTCTACTTAAAGATAAACAGAAAAGCCCCATCATTAACCATAGCTTTTATTATACATGTTATGCAAGTATTGGATCTACCTGATTTCCCTGACTGCCCCTTTCTGGCAGTCCTAGAGCTCCCAAGGATGTCTCTGAAGAAGAGCACATGGAGTCAGGAGGAAAAAGCCCTTGGGAAGCACCATGGGCAGGGAACTTCCCAAAAGATGGGGCTGTGGGCTTCCCACCCTCCTCACAAGGACCATCAGCTGAGACCAGCAACCACTTTATGTTTACCAGCTATAGAATAGTTGCAGCATGTGGTGAGTGCTTGGAATGAAAAGCAAGGCCAAGGCCTGCAAGCACAAGATGTGGGCCACCAGGTGGAAGATTTCTGGGCCACCTCCAGCCTCCTGAAGTCCCCGAAAAAAGCAGCTTTAGGAACCAACATACTAGTATTTGAATTTTACATCAAGTTTTACAGTTTTACATCAAGTTGTTCTTACTTATCATTACATTTCTGGGATGCTTTGAGGCATGTACCCCAAAGAAGGTGGCTGTGCTTTTTATTTCACATCTGGGAATTGTCTCTGCTCTCCTTTACCAGCGGCAGCTTTGTGCTATGTTTGCTTTTCTTCTAATTGCAGTTAGAAGAACAGGTTCAGGTCTCTGAACAGAAACCATCCAGAGTGAGGTAGCAGGGTTAAATCCATTGTGCCCACTTAAAAGCAAATAAATCTAGGCTGATAAAGTGCAAGCCTTTAGTTACCAGGAATCCACTAAAACCTGCAGAGATTTATTAGTGCACTGCATTTTACAAACACAGCCAGCCTGGGTCCCCCCACTCCAACCTGGTTCCCTGCAGCTCAGCTCAGCCCAGCTCAGCCCAGCCCAGCCCAGCCCAGCCCAGCCCAACCTCATGGCACATGGGTCCAGATTAGGTTTCTCAGCTAAATGTAAATAAAGGGTTTTCTATTTGCTTTTAACACTGTACATGCAAATAACAGTAAGGAATCTTTAATTAAGGCAATGTGTGGTGCATGGATTCCTATGTTTCCAAAGTAAGACCTGGAGGGCCACCAGTCTAGCAAACAAGTGCAGATCCCCAATGTTTAAACAGCCAAGCAAGGGAGGAAAGAGTCCTGTGTTCTACATTACTGCCTGCAATGTTCTTTTTCAGCTTGTTTTTATTGTACAGTTCTTTGGATACCCAAAGATTTTCCTCACTTCCATAATTGCTCTGGCCACAGTCTAACCACACCTCCTGTGCCCGTGCTTGCCACCAGGCAGAGCAGCAGGCACCCACAGGCTGTGCTAGGATGAGCCAAGGCAAAGCTCAGGGGGCAGCATCCCCTCCTTGCCCACCTGGCCCAGCAGGTACATGGAGCCTGGCATTGCCAGGGGATCTGGCAGCGACCAGCGCTGCCAGCTGGACACCTGTACTTCGAGGACCAGGGAAAAAATTCATGTTTTATGACTAGGATCTAAAGCAAATTTTATTGGGAGATTTTATGTTGGTAGCTTTGAGTAGTTTTTATAGAGAGGAGTTCTGAAAACTGCCATAAAATTTTGCCTTGGGGGTTATGATTATATTTGTATCTCTCCCAAACTTAGATAAATAAAGACGACAGTTTTTACTGTACAAGCTTAAAAGGTTAGAGTGGTATTTGGTCTGTGATGAACCTTTTATAGAGATGATGTTGCAAGAATTTATTCTTAAATATCAATAAAAAAATACAACTTAACACTTCTTGATAAAGCTACGGTGATTAGAAGAGCTGTCAAAGAGGTGGCAGCACTGCTGGTGGCTTCCTTCCTGCTCAAATCATGCTTTAGTACATTTTTGGTTGCTGGAAACTATTAGGTAATTTGTGTTCTGTCAGAGGAAAAGTGTACTTTCTAAGGACAATGCTTTGTGGTGTCCCAGTATTTGAGATGAGATTCACCTCATGGCTGATTCTGGAGTAAGCTGATACACCCCCCTTTAGGAGGGACCTTGTACAGTTCTGTCACTTTACACTCATTGAAAAAGGTAAATGAGACACACCTGATTTAGGCAGCCCAGCAAGTGCCTCAGCCCTGCCCAGAGCTCAGCACATTCAGCTGCCCAAGAGCATGTTCTCAGGCTGTGCCCCTGCCCCACCCACACCTGCCCAGCACTGGGGTACCTCAAGCCTTACCTGCACAATACCCCTGGTGTGATTCAGCACCTCAATAACAGCAGCAGGCCTTTCCCAAGAGGCATTTCCCAAGGTCTCCTCTCCCAGACACTGCATCAACAAGAACTGCTAGAAGGACTGTCACAAGCCTCCAGGGTGTGGGGTCCAAAGCCCTCATGTCACAAAGAGGTCCCAATTCCAGGAACACTGCACTCATTGAAACAGGCACTGCAGCTGGTCTCAGGGGAGTGAGGCACACACAGCATGAACACACTGATTTTCAAACATGCAACAGCTTGTGTCAAAGTGAACACTTCAACAGTGGAAACAAGGACTGTTGAACTTGCTCTCCCCTCCATCAAGCATAGCTGCACTAGGATTTTAAATTTCAGCTGAAGGTAGTGATATTCTTACTTGTTTCAGACAGGATGACTAATTCGTGAGAACTCCCTCAAAGCCTTCAGCGGAGCAGCTATTGGCTGAGCACAGCATGGGCACAGGCACCTCCCCACCCAGCCTGGCACCCCCCAATGTGTTCAACAAGGCAGATTAAACCCTGCTCAACACCGCTATGGAATCAGGTGGTCTTCAACAACATCTGAATGAAATTTTTGTCCACAAATATGTTAACCGAAACAAACTGGACACTATCAGAAAGAAATCACACACATTGCAACAAGCACTCACAGTGAACCAGTGCTCTGCATAACTGGCAACAGACACGAAGTAAAATGGAAATCACAGCATCCAAAAGGCACGCATGCAGAAAAAAGCTGCTTTTTTTTTTTTTAATAATAAAATCCGTCTTACCTTAATTTCTTCAGTCCAATGCTGCTCACACAGGATTGCTGTTCTGTTCCAGCCATCAGAAGAAAGGTGGATGTCCCAGAACACAACTGGAATCACAGTGTTTGCATCTGTATGTATGTTAATGTGTGTTTGTGTGCTTCATTGATAATCTGTTTTTCAATGTATTTAATGTGTAAGCAAGACTGGAACATCTCACGCCTTAGCCTGGCAGGTCTGCTGTGGCTGTGCCGGGTCAATGGAGATCCAGAGGAGACAGCTGGGTCACGAGGCAGTGCAATGCCTGCAAAAGGATGGTGCAGGGTTAGCCAATTCACAGGAAAATACTCCAACATTTAATGATGAAAAATCTTTCGTTCGGCAAGCGCCTGAGCCCCAAAGACAAAAGTTAAACATGTGCAGAAGCACCTTGGTCAAACAATAAAGATTCCCCAATTAATTTGTATCCACAGAGGACAAGTACCCCAGAAATGCACAGCCACCTGCAAAGCCAGTCACTTCTCAGCAATTGGAGGTTGACCAGCCCCACACAGAGAGAGGAGTGAAAAGTAAATGTTGGCATCTCAAAGCTCAGGAACTAATGAAAAACGTTTGCATCCATTATTACCTGGGGAATTAAAGATACATGTTTTTATTAGGAACCTCACATGTCTTCAGTGTTTCTGGGTGAAAGAAAGGAGCCTAAATCACAATGTAATTTATTTGTTATGAATTGTCTCTTTAGGTGTTGCTACAGCTATTAATGTCAAATTGTGTCCATGTAAGGCTTAAAAATGTCACTGACAATGACACAGGATTTCATCCCAAGCCAAAATAAAAGATACTCAGTAATTCAAGCAAAGTCTTTGTGTTGCTTTAAAGCAGAGCTGGCTGGTAGGACTCGAGCCTGTCCCCAGCTGAGGACTGCTCAGCTCTGCAGGCTGTGTGGTTGCTGGAAGTGCTGCCTGGCCCTTGACACCCTCCCCCAGACTCCCAGCTTCCTGCAGGCTGATCATCAGCTATTCCAGTAACTCCTGCAGGCACTCCAAGAGTACATTTCACATCCCCTGCCCGGCTCCAAGGACTGCAGCAGGTGGATATTGCCCACGGGTGAACAGGGTTTCAGAGGCAGTGGAACGTCGCCAGCAGCTGGAGGCTGACGGCAACAAGCCCGATCAAAGGAGCTGCTGTTACCTGAGGCCATCCCAGAGCTTCCCCTCCGGAGAGACGCTGTGTGTTTGCCGTGCTCACAGTGTTCCTCGGGATGCTGGAGACTGTGTGTGAGGCTTGGGGGGCTGTCCCAGAACCTGGGCCCCTGGCTTTCTGGAGTGGAAACTGGGAGCCAAGGCAGCATAGGAGGGAGGGACGCGGTCTTCACCACCCCAGTGCACCGGGGAAAGGGAGGCACTATCCTCATCTGCTGGGGATGTGCCCAGAAAAAGAGAACTGAGAAATGCCAAACAGAATGAGCCAACTGAAACAGGAAGCCTACAGAATACCTTCACCCAGTTTTGTGTTCTTTCTTTTTTTTTTAAATAAAAATGTTCTGCTTGCCCCAGGCTTTACAGTATTTGTGTTGCACTGGTGGGCAGCACCCTAAGCTGAGCCCTCAGATGGGATGAGCAGAGACTCCACACGAGACGAGGCTGCAGTCCCAGCATCAGCTGTGTGCAGCCCCATTCCAGAGTGCCAGTTCAGGGATGTGCAGGCTTAGGACACCAACAGAGGCATTTGGATACCACATGCGTTGTTTATCACAATTCTGGCAGAAGTGCTCGTGCTCCACGTGGGTAGGAAACCGAGTAATGTCTTAGAGGAGGTGGGGGCTTCAGGGAGCCCCCAAGCCCCTTTGCTCCTTACTACTATTCCTGTCTTACTGCAGTTATTTTCCTGCTCATGGTCACACACACGAAGCATAAACAGGAGTTACCAGAGGTCCTGCTTACCCCACAGGCCATGCACACAGGATGAGGATAGCTTCAGGGAGGAATTTTCGCCAGCATGTATCTTTTTGCTGTTGTTACAGGTTGGCATCTCCACAGAGCAGTGAGAGAGCCAAGTTTATTACTACCCAAGTTTATAATTTACAACCTGTGCGACTGAAGGCTGAAAACACAGCAATTTTGCACGGTAATTCTGGGAAGTAACCATCCTGCAGCACCAATTATTAAAACCACTTGCACACAATAAAGCTATAAAGATTAAAAATATAGCACACTTGTCATTAACTATGGATGAAGTAATGTAATATGTATTATAGAGCAGCGCAGGGCCAGCCGTGCACTACAGCACAGCCCTGCCGAGGAGCTCAAACCCCAGTCCCAGACCAGCACGCGTTTTGTCAGAGCCCAGGAACAAGTTTGTCATGCAAAATAAACACAGATGTTCCAGCAGTGACTGCAGCTCCCAGGCAGGGCCAGGCAAACCAAGGGCTTTGGGAAGCAGGGCTCTGGGTGTTCTGCTACCGCTCCGCACATACCACAGCATCCGCTGAGCTGTGCCTCATGCAGTGGGCACATCCTGCTCTTGGGCCTCATCTGCTCTGCTCTTCACTCTATTTATCCCTGGATATTCTGTCCTGAAACACACTCATATTGGCTCAGCATACTCTTGGGCCTGGCACGCCTCGGTGACAGAGGTGCTCCATGTGTGTGTCAATGTTTCCAAAAGGCCCCAATTTATCAGCATCTCAGGCACCACTTTGCTGTGTCACTGCAATTGTTTCCTTTCTCCCCTCACTCTGTTCCCCACAGACACAAATAATTTTCTGTTCTTTCACACACAGGAACATGCCTCAGTTCTCTTAAGTACAGCATGCAGGTTGCTGGAACATTCTGCAGGTACACACACACCTGCACAAGCACATGCACACACACTATGGCACTTCTCAACTTTATACCCTGTTTTACTATTTTCCTAGAGAAAAATCTAGCTAGTATTTCCTGAGGAAATATGTATGTTGGATAGATCAAAGATCAACTAAAGCCATAGGGGGAAAAAAAGAAAAAAGAGTTGATTCTGCTGGAATAATCACAAGGTGATTATCCTCCACAGACCCACACAGGGGAAATAAACCACCAACCACAGAGGTGACTCCCCTAAACCAAGCAACAGGTGGAATTTACAGCATATTCAGTTGTGAATTTGCCTGGAAATTTGCATAAAATCAGGCACAGAGGAGGGAAGGAGAAATACAGAAAAGTTCACTAACTTCAAAATCATAATTGGGTGTGTGACACCCAGGACACTTGTGAAGATTTATTCTAAATACACTGAAAGGTTAAATTTGTGAAGTAAATTACTGACAGAGCATTCTTCTCTCAGCCCCACTCCAAGCCATGAGCCTGAGACACTGGATAATGCATTTCCAGTACCTCTAAGCTGGGCACAGATAATCCATTCCCAGAATCTCTGAGCAGGGTCGCCTGGTTCATTTGGCACTGCAGATCTCATTAGGTGTCATTAAGTGTCGTGCTTGTCCCTGGGCACTGCAGGAGAGGACATTTGTTGGCGTGAGGCAGAGGTGGAGCACAGTTCAAATCTGCTCCAGCTTCACACAACCCGTGTGCACCTGGCACTGCAGCCCAGTGCAGGTGGGAGGGAGGAACGGTGCACAGCAGGGGAAAATGCTCATGGCAAGTGTGAAAGCAGCACCAACACAGGAAGGAGGCACCAGCATGGCTAGGGTTTTTGTCACACTGATCTAAGATGGTCTTTGTGACCTTCTAGCCTTTGTGGCCAGGAGAATCCCACATGGGACTGGGGTTGTCAGAGCTGTGGCATACAGGTGCCTGAGTTAAGCACAAACTCAGGGCTGCCTGTGGCCTCTCCTCTCACATCACTAAGGCCCTGTCATCCAAACCCTACCGTGCCTGAATACCCACAGCTTCCAACCAAAACCATGTCCTGGCTATGCTCTGCATGTGCAGGCACAGGCACTACGCCAGACATGGGTTCTCAGCTGAGGCATCCCTCAGTTAATCAACTCAACTCTGTCAAGCAGTTTTACAGCAGCTGCCAATGTGGTTTCTTGGTTTTGTTATAAACCTACAGATGTGCGCCCTGGACTGGCCCCTGCTGGTCCCTGTAGCTCTGCAGCGGCCCCTGAAAGGGGAAAAGGCCAGAGCCAGGTCCCTGGCCATGCCCATGGTGAACACCAGCCCTGTCTGACCCATGTGAGGCCACACAGGAGGATGTCACCTCGCCTGCTCCTGGGGAAAGCCAGTCAGAGTCCAAACAACTGATCCTGATTTCAGGAGGCACAAGATTGCTTCCATTTTCTCCTCAGAAGAAATCTGCAGCCAGCAGCTTGATTTGGAGCCAGAGCCATACATATGGATGAAATGGGGTCACCTCTCATTCCCAGGAATTTAACATTCATGCCCAGATGTTTCAGCTGGACTGATCCCAGTATGTACTGTAGTGGTGAGGGTGGAACTGGATCTCTTAAACCATGGAAGAAAAAGAAAGGGCGAAGGAAAAAAACCCCAACCAAACAAAAAGAATGAGGTTGGAACAGTATTTCTGGTCTTTTCTGGCACTGTCAAGCAGAGAAATCTGGAACCCACAGTGTTAACGAGTGTAAGCTGCTTCGACAAGGGAATATATACTGTTAAATCTTGGGAGTTATTTAAAATGCCAGTGAGTATAATAGCAGTGCTCTGAAATAACCATTTCATCTGCCTACATTACTCTAAAATTAATGAATAATGAAGCGATGCCCTTCACATTCTCTTCCCTTTCCATTCCAAGATATATTGATCAGATGACATTTATTTAAGTTTGGGATAATGTATTAATTTCAAGATAATTATTCAATATACTTTTGTCACTGTTGATATGCTTCAATGTCATACAGGGGCCAGGGGATGAATAAACTGTTATCTGACATTGCTGGACAGGGTACTAGGAATAAATGCAATCTTTCTCCTTGAGAATCACTGCCTTAGTTTTCCCTTCTCTTTTCCCCCCTCAGTGCAGAGGAAAGGCATTCTGATGGAGCGGAGCCAGGCAAGACGGATACGGGGGGGTGGAGGGAGAGGGAGCACTATGGGCTGAACTGCTCTTTCCTTGTCACCAGGGTCAGCCTGATGCTCAGCAGAGCTGACAGAGCCCATCCTTAGTGGATGCCACTGCAATATTAACACTCATTTGGAACAGATGTGGCTAAAAGCATGAAACATTGAACAAACAGCTGCCACAGATCCAGTGCCATTGCAGGAGCAC
The DNA here is from genome assembly GCA_013396995.1 of Dicaeum eximium. Lineage (NCBI taxonomy): Eukaryota > Metazoa > Chordata > Aves > Passeriformes > Dicaeidae > Dicaeum > Dicaeum eximium. The sequence continues at coordinate 360,243 of VWZP01005342.1, read as the reverse complement.
TTATAGTCCATTGATGCTGCGTTCCTGGGCTGGGAGGGCAGCCCTGCTCCCCTCAGCACTGTGGCTCCTGCAGCCCATCTGGCCCTGCTCTCCTCCCACACACCAGGAGCACTTGCCTCTGGATTTATTCCCACACAGAAATGGTAACTTTTTTCTTTTTTAATCTCCAGTCTTTATATGCCACTCCACATATCACACATGAAAGCAGCCAAAGGGGACTGTAAAACCTCAAACGCCCCAGCTCAGCTTGGGAGAGCTCCCACACCATCTGATTTCAGGGAAGACAGAGACCCCAGGTCTCAGCTCAGGGGCATGGAGCATCAGGCTCCAGGGATGCATCAGGCTGCTCTGGCTCTCGGGCAGCTTCTCACATATCCACCATTTTGGCATCTGAGGGGTTTCTAAACCATTCCCTTTAAAGCAGCCACTCTTCACTTGTTACTGACCTAAGCTCTCCTACCAAAATAATGTCAGGTAGTAAAAGGAAGTCGAACCTAATGAGGCAAACACTATTAATTTACTAATAATAACCATAAAGCACCATTAACCAGAAGTCCTCTTTGAATAGTAGAAGGAGTATATGGTTCTGCCCTGTTTAAAAACTAACTCCTGAATAGGGTCAACAGCAAGGGGCACAGAAAGAGCAAGAGATGTGGGCATACCTGTACCTTTAGTACTATTGCATTTCGAACATGTCACCAAGAGGGCAGATAACACAGAGACATGGAGAGCCAGGACCCCAACCACTGTCACCTCTTCATTCCTTACCCTCCACCTCGCATGTGGGTCACCAGCACACCAACTGTGCCCTTACTGAATGGCATATGGTACCCCAAGCCATGCAGAAAGGACACTTCCAATACCTGCAGATCTCCAACGGCTTACCTGAGATACATTTGTTGTCGTAACTATTTTACAGCTAGGCCAGCTGCCCTGTTTCCCCCCAGCACCAGTATCTTCTATTCAGGTTTTCCAAAAGCACAGCAGCCCCTGGGACTTGTGGGCCCAGGGACATAGTTAGACACAGGACTCAGGTTCCTGATCCCATGCAACCTCTTCTGCTGGTGCAGAACTCACTCCTAGCTCTGCAGTCTGTGCTGCTGCCTGCTGACAGGGAGTCCCAGCTTCCTCTTGTTTGTTCCAGTTTTCCAAAGGCCCCTTGAGCTAGCTGAAACTCATTTAATTTGAATGGCCCTTTAATGCCTGCAGTTGTCTAAGCCACAATAGTTACAAAAAGCCCAACCCAAATCAGTGAAGGAAGGACCAATACTCAGGAGAAAAACCTGTGTTTTCAGGTAAGTGAGGTACCCTGAGAGCACTGTGGCACAGAGGTTACACTGACACATCAAAGACCACCTCCTCCCTCAGCAGCAGGTACTACAGCAGCATAATGAAATGCCACTGCCACCATTAGTGACATGACAGACTGCCCTCCATTAATATACCTGATGGTCAGGCCTGCCCTCTGCTCCCATCCTTCCACCTCTCAAGCATGTTCCTGATCCCTGACTCCAGAAGGCACAGTCCATAAATCACACTGCAGCTCCTCCTCAAAGGGAGCAAATCCCATGCTCAACTTCCCTTTGGAAGAGATGCTCAGAAATTATTTTGGGAGATAATTGCAAAATGCCTATGTGACTTAGGCAGTCAGTGAGAGGTGTATTTTCAACTCACAAAAAGCTTTTGCACATCTCACTATGGTATGTATGGCTAATTAACAATGTATTGGACAGCCACAGGAACACATAATTCCCAAAGCATTCTGAAGAAAAGGCCAGGAAGTTTGCATCCCATTTATATTGTATTTCAACAGGAAACAGAAAGTTGCTCCTCAAGACTCCTGCAGATGCTGCTGAGCTTGTTTCTGGTTTCCAGGAGGACCCCAGCGACATTCCACAAAGGCAGCAGCCCAAGCCAGCCCCATGCCACCCTCCATGTCTGCACTCACCATCAGGCTCATGTGAATTCCGTGCCTCCTGCCCTAAGGCTGTGGGAGTGAAGCCCAGCACTGGCCTGTCCTGTGCAGCAACAGAGACACTGTGGAGCACAATAGTTTGGTTTAGTGATGGATGCCCACCTTCTGGCAACAAGTTCTCCACTACAGCCCTCTTTCTCCTCTTCAAATCCCACAGGGAACTTGTGCCAACTTTTTCGCTTGGCTTCACATAAACAGGTAGATTCTTCCACACGTTCCTTTGCAGTGACAAAATAATGGAAATGCCACACAAGCACAGAAACACCCCCTAAGCCTGCACTCAAGAACATGGCTTTCATGTTTACTTCTTCCAAGGGTTTATCTTAAGCCTCTAAATGAAGGAAAGAAAAGCTGCATGGTAAGGCAGGTTATTCTGATTGCATCTGACAGTGCTGAAGTACATCCCTTGCTCCTCAAGAGACTCAGATCCCCTGGCCAGCAGGACTTGCAGCTGCAGAGAATTACCTTGTCACGTACAGCGCAGTGCCAGTGACGGAAGCAGAGCAGCAGGGCTTGGTAACTCCTAACCCAACCAGCTCCTCCTCTCCCAGCACTGCTCCCCACAATCCCAGCAGCATCCTCCTGCACTCGCCCTCCCTCAGCAACCCCAATGCAGACCCAAGGCCATGGAAAAAGAGCAGAAACCCCCAGAAGGGTACACAGAAACTTGTCAGGAGTCTGCCAGCTCCTGCACTCACTGGTGGGCACGGAAGCGGCTGCACTTCCATTGTGAACTGAGGCTACATCAGAGAAAATCCCCCAGCAAAAGGTCAGTGACTAATCCACCGAGCTGCGGCACAGTGTATCACTCACTCTGCCTTGGAATGACACATGGAGACAAAGGGGAAAAAGAGACAGAAAATCTATCCTGGTAGAAATAACACCTCTGGCTACTGACTATGGAAAGTGCTTTTCTGAAAGCCTCAAATCATTCACAAATGATTGAGATAAACAGGAGAGGCTGTGAAAGCTGAGCCACTGTGAGGATGAAGCAGACAGGTGAGGGAAAAGCACCACATGCCTATATTTGGTCACTGGCAGCTTTACAGCGATATCCAACTCCTATAACAGCCAATTCCTTCAATAGGAAATGCTAAGCAGGATGGAAAATGTGGACAAAGTGCAAGGGCATGAATGTTAGCAGATCATCAACGCTGCAGATGCTCTCAGGACTCCCGCTGGCCAGCCCCTGTCTCTGCTGACCAGAATTAGAGTAAGCATCCTGCTTTGCCTATCTGCAGGAAATCCATCTGGCATTTTCTGCTCAGGAAGTGGCACTGGAAATCCTAGAGGAGCTCCATGTTCCCACTGCAGAGCACACAGCCCAGCTCACTGCCTTGGGACAGCCTGACCAACATGTGGGCATGCTTGGCTCCTCTGGCCTTCATCAGGAGTTCATTCTATTCTACCCTAGAAACAAGCCCTGCACGCTTTGAACACGTTTCAGACCAAACACAAATATCCAAGCCAGAGCAAACTGCCTCTCTCTTCTGTAACCAGGCTCCCTGGCTTCACATGCCCTATGAGTGCAAAGGCTGCAGTAACAACCAGCAGCATATTCCCCACACAGGGCAAGCAAATGAGGGAATATTTAACCAGTGATCCTCCTCTGCCTCACAATTGAATGTGTCAGTTGTTAAACTGTGTGTGTTTTCCAGCTCGGAAGCTCCTTTCTGAAAGGCCATCACACAGTCCCCATTTCCACTGCAAATTGCTTCATAAATGAGAAGTTAAAGGATAACGTTACATTTCCCATTGCAATTAGGCAGGGCTCCTGATAGACAGGGATAATGTGTTCCACATACAGGTTGTTACTTACTAGAGAGGAAGCTGAGAAGATGGTCTGTGCTTTCACAAGCCATTGGATGCCAATAAACCTGGGGCCAAGTGCTGGAGGCCCTGGTGTGTCCCTGTTTGTCCCACAGACCCAGGGAGGGACTCCTCTGAAGGGACTGGCCCCATTGCAACTCTGCACAGCAGCAAATCTTCATCCAAGCCCCCAACAAGGCCTCACACCCTTGCTCACAATTTACCAGGAGGAGGGAAAGTATCCCTGCACATGCTGACAGGTAAGTTTCTAGGTGAGCTAACCCTGATTAGATCTGACTGAGGTGCAACTTCATTTCTCAACCAGGCTGTGATCTTTATTTACCTGGATGCTCTGCTGCTGCTGTCAGGTGGAATAACTCTGCACTAGGCTTCTCTAAGTCACCAACAGAGGAATAATTGAAGGGGAGGTTTGCTGGGATCTGATGGAGCAATCACGATGGCCAGCTCCATCCCCTGGCCTTTACCTCCATGCACCCTAGAACAGCCTTTAGCCACAATATCTGTGCACAGATATAGGGATGAAGAAGGTTTCAGATTTAACAGCACCCCAGCAGCAGACTCCTTTTGGGGGTCAGCAGGAATTACAGACCAAAATGTGGCTCAGCCCTGTGTGCCAGGTGCTCATGCAGCTCCTGCTCCTGTCACAAGTGAGGATGATCTCAGACTCATCCAGCATGGGAGGCTCTCACCAAAGGCAGGGGAAGAGCCATCCTCTCGTCTTTCGGGATGGCAAATCTCCCCAGCCACGAGACACTCCAGCAGTGTTTATAGCCGGCACAGCTCCGGCATTCAGGACATTAAGGACATTACTCGGCCCATCAGGCACTGCTACAGCAATAAAGTGTGCAAAACAGCAAATCAGAGGAGCACAGGCAACATGTTTTCTACACCACCTGTCTGGATCTGCTGGAGATAGGATGACAAATTACATAAGTCCTCTGCAGGACAAAAAGCAACTAAAATTATTTTTGTGAGAAGAGAGGTAGAGGAGGAACTGAAATGTTAATACCTAAAATTTAGAGACCATTCTTTTCCATCCAGGCATTTTTATAGATGAGTTCACTTCTCAGCCCTACCAGCCTGCATTTAGTTTGTGAAATAAAAGGAAATCCCACAAGTTATAGTGCCGATTTAGTTATTATTAGTTATTGCTTCTGTTCAGAATAAGCAAAGTGTGGTAAGAAGAGCTGAAGTGTTGCCTGAGCACAGGTGAAGTCAAAGCAACAAAGAAAAGATTAGGCGCTTGCCAAAATAATCTGTGCAGGTTGCAGGGATGAATTATATGATCCTCAGCACAGAGGAAGCAGAATTGAGGATACAGAGGTTGGGTTTCTTTTGCATTTTTAAGGCCCCCATTAAAAAAACAAAGCTACCATGCCCTATGGAAAGACCATCTGGCTGCCTGTGGGTATGTGACAGGTCTGCCCTGTGCAGAAAGATTTACAGCCCTCTGAAAAAGGGGCCTTTTCTGGTGAGCCAGGCATGGGGAGCAGGAGCAGTGCCAGGTGGGCACATCTGTGTGGGACACATAATCAGCTGGATGCTCTAGTGTGTGACTCCTCATAAAATCCAGTGCTGGAACAGCTCACACTGCTCCCACCTCCACCCATCTCTTCTGCATCTCATTGGCATTTGAGAACATTAATTGACTCATTATTTAAATTCCTGTTCAAGGGAGGAAGCTGATTAAGGTAGGCAGATGCAGGATCTCCAGACGGCGTTGTTGTCCCGGCAGTTTACCCGAGTTATTACGATGCTTAGGAGGTAATAGGCAGGAGAACAGGGAATGAGGCCTGGGAAGGGGGGTCCTCGCAGGATGAGCTTTAACCCACAGTGACACAGCCCCAGCCCTGCCCTGGCTCCAGCAGAACAACCCAAACCATCTCAAACCCAACACAGCAGCAGGGGCTGCTGTCCTTCAAGAAAACCCATCTGCATGGACAACAGCTTCACACAGCCAGAGAGAGGAGGAGGAGCCCTTCCCTGCCTGGATCTGGTGTAGTGTTCTTGCCTGTACTGAGAGGACCATTGCTGGTCCCTACACTTTCAGATGCACAAACACCAACCTGAAGCACGAAAAATATCCCTCATGGAAGTCTATTAGGAGTGACAAAGCAGACAATAATGGCTCCTTCGGTGCTGTTATGATCTGTCACATAAATACACAATTAAGGACTTGTTAAAAGGCAGATTATGTAAATATATACTAAGGTTCTTCTAAAAAATGCAGATTATTGACCCACTGGAACCGAACAACTCCTCTGGAGTTGCTCAGAAACACACATGAACACTTGGAAGTGCCCCCATTACCAACCCTGAAGTCCTGCAGCTTCTCCCACAGTGACTTTTACAATGCCTGTAAATGTACTTGTGTGGAGAGCAGATACCTCTGGAGTCTGCTTGCTTAGGAAACTGCTTTTCCACAACTTACAAGGAGAATGGGCCAATTCTATCCAAAGGTGGCATAAAAAAAAAAAAAAAGACAAGCTAACAATTGTTCTCAAATCCAGACTGCACATGGAGCCATTTCAGAACCTGATGGGTGCACTGAATTTCCATGGAAACTCAACCACCCAAAATGTACACACACTTGTGAAGCCAGAAGTAGTCAGAATCTGCCAAGGTAGATTTTGCCCAGCAGAAGGGAGTTAAGCACTGAAAAAATTACTGGTTTTTTTCCCCCCAGCATGGTCCAGACACTACACTAACCCAAAGGGTAATCTCTATCCACACCAGCAGCTCAGTTTCTCTCTTGGAGACCAATCCTGGCTCTAATATTCCCCAGCAGTGTGAGGGACGCCAACTGAATGCGTGCTGGTACCAGTGTGGAAAACAGTGCCAATAACACTCCTCCAGAGAATCACAGCCCAGGGAACTCTTCTCAAAGGATCCCTTTTCCAGTGTACTTAGAAAAATGCTTGGACGCCTGAGGAGAGCTGGGAGAGAGACAGAGCAGGTTTTCAGAGGAAACTAAAGCCAAAATTCCAACTGAAGAGCTAGATCAGATTTCACCGCTGCCCTGGCAGAGTAGCTCTCCTAACAACAGATATACAGGACAGCTTAAAAAGTGTGATGTGTACCCTGGAAAAGGGGACAGGCAGCCAGCCTGATGTGGTAAGAAACACGAAACCTACCTGATTCTGCACAATATTTTGGAGGTGCCTAGTTTGTACTACCTGTCACTGTTTGCAGCTTGAGACCTATGCCTCACTCCACCCTGTTCCACTGCTGACATCTTCACATCCTCTTTCCACATCTCCTCTCCCTCAGTGGCTGACCCACAGCCAGCCCCAAAATGGCAGGAACTGACCCACAGCCTCCTGAGAGCCCCAACATGGCAGTGATGGACCCACGTCCTTACACAAAATGGTGGTGACTGAGCCACAGCCTGCTGAGGTCCACAAAATAGATGTACCTCTGTGTATGTATATGAGGCAGACATAGAGGGAGAATGAAGTCAAATTTCTATTTCCAGGGTTTCAGTAATTTTCATCAGGTATCCAAACACATCTTCTTGTAAAAGCTGATACCTGTGTATTGAATAAACACCTCAACCAGCAACTCCTATGACTAAGAGACACAGCACCTGGCATGTCCACTTGGCCTCAGCTTTTGGAAAGGCTGTTTGCAGGACTCCTCCAACCCTGCCCAGCTTTGCCAGGTTTGTTGTGCTGACACTGACGCAGGGGCTGTGGGAACAGGAACAGCTCTGGGAGAGTAGGAGCAGCAGGAGTTAAGCTCAAGTAGTGCTTTAGGGAGAACAAAAGCCGCTGTAAGAGAAAAGCTGGCTGCCTGACAAACACGTTCCAGCAAATATCATTATCTTTAAGGTCTGTTGCTTTACCAGTCAGCAGTAGCTGATAACAACAGACACCACAAGAGCGAGTGGCTGAGGATAGAATATTCCCTGTAAAAACCCATTTACTTGCTCTCTCACAATGACCAGCTGAATGCCCAACCCATGTGTCTGTGCCACGGGAATGCGAAGTCAGACACTCCCTGCCCGGCTGCCCCTCTGTGGGGACACAGGGCGCCTATGCCGGCTCCCCACCCCTGGTTTTACCCCCCCATTTGAAGCTCAGTGCAGAGGACCAGGAGCTGCCAGCTCCTTGTTCTGCCCAGGGCTGGTGCTGATGGGCTGGACAAAGGCTTCCCAGGTTCTGGTGCCAGGCAAACCAGTCCTTCCTGGCAGTGCCAGACCGGAGCCCTGGAGGCAGGAACAGAGAGCACAGCATGGTGGCACTTGCCAGCTCAGAGGCAGAACTGGGGAAAAAACAACCGTTTGCTTCAATCCATGACAAAAAATAGATTGTGCCGTTCAAAATGTGACAGAGTTAAGAAAATGCAGAGGAAAACGATCCTATCATTTTCTATTTTTTGTCCAGTCATACCCCTGGTCGAGTCTTCTAAAAAGAAGATTTCACAGAGAAAAAAAAAACCAAAAAACCACAAACTCATCAACCCCAACCTTCTCCAACTACTTTTGTCAGAATTATTTAGACCCAAAGGAAAAGCAAGTCTTTTGTTAAGGACACAAAGCAAGGTAAATCCAGGTAAATGAGTGCTGAATAAAGTCTGCACAGTCTCAGGGGAATCTCTTCCTTTTAATTTGCGAAGACTGTGTCGGGCGAGCTCAATAAATAGCTGAGATCACCAGGCCTGCTTAGGCCAGGGAAGTAGATGTGCCTTAGGTATTGCTGCCCCTACTGCAGAGTGTACGCTGAACTACAGTGGTTCTGTTTGTGGGGAACAACCAGCTGACAGCAATATCTGCACCCTCTGCTTCTGCTGGGGAAAGACATTTTCTTCAAGTGCTCCTTTACTAACAAAGGCAGACGTTGGCCCTTAATTACTGCTTTGCACTGCCAGTGTCCAGAGCCTAGGACTCCTTTTTTATTCTCCACAGAGCTGGTGATATTAGTGTAGGTTTTCCTTCTGTTTTCAATTCTTTGTCCATGACAGATTTCACAGCAGGAAACAGTTCTGTGGCATATGGCCACTAAATTACTGAAACTTCAGAAACTTCTGTCCATGAGTTAATTTTAAAACTGAAGAAACAGAATTTTTTTCTTTTTAACCACTACCCTAGACCACATAAAACCCTTCCCGCTTTCCCTAGCCTTGGATACACTCTCTCCTGGGTTGCTGAACCAGCCCTAGCATGGCTGTCCCTGTACAAGGGTGTGAAGCATATATTGCTGGCTTAAAGTTCTGCAGATGCATCAAGACTAGGGAGGAACTGGAAAAAAAAGCAAGACATCACAAAGGAAACTCACAGAATTACCAATCCAAACCCACAGAATGACTGAAAAATTGGACAAACTAAAGCCACACGTGTTTTGGGCATTTCCAGTTCTCCCTTTGCCCTGTGCCAGGATAGATTCTCCTCATCTCAGCATGAACACGTTCCTTCTGGAGTGCACGAGACAGCCCTGTGGAAGCATGTGGTACAAGTAAATTGCGCCTTCAGGCTCTAGCCAAAATACTGTGAAAGATAAGCTGTCTTGGGTTTGGGTATTTTAACTTGAAAAAGGAGGAACTGGGCAAACCTAATTATTCCAGTGAAGGAGTTTGGGTAGGATTTCTTGTGAGGATACACCACCAACAAGACAAAGCTTGCAGGTGCATGGGTGGTGAAAGCAGGCAAACACAGCAGCCCTGCCCAGGCTGGGCACATGGGGTTTGAACTGGGCAGAACCAAGAGCCCTTCCTTCCCAGCCCAGCTAACCATGAAGGCACCACAAGAACTGCGAGCCCAGCCAAAACCACCCTAAAGCCCCAGCAGAACCTCCCTGTAGCCCAGGGAGCTCTTCCACAAACCAGGAGGCCAATGCTGCTCCCAACACCCTGATTGGATCTGGCATGGCCAAGGTTTCTCAGTGAGAAAATGTACAGCTCCCTAATGCTGTTGACAGAAAGCCACACTCAGACCTTTTCAGAGGCTCTCAGGAGTTATTATCACAGATTAACTATGGCGGGAGCAAAAAGGCTTAAAGTCTTGTTTAGAGTTAGCCTGTGGCTCTAAATTAGCAACTTCTCTCTGAAATGATCAATTCAGTCACAGGCGTTAATGAGTCAGGCTTAGCCAGGAGGGGTGAGGAAGGAGGGAGAAAGACCTAGAGCCATGGCTCTGCAAGAAGGCAGTATGAAAATCTCAGTAATTTCTGAAGTCAAACTGGGTTTTAATCAATGCCTCCCCAATCAGATGAAGAAGCTACACTGTGACTTTCCCAGCTGTAAAAAATGGAAGTCTGTTTTCACATTTGCATGATTTTGAAGGTCAAATGCCTGCTATCCAAGTCTTACTGATCCATATGGACTAGAAATGCCACAATATGCAATCATCATGAAGGCAGATTGTCTCCTGTAAATCTGTCCTTTTTGTAACACATTCCGAATGTACCGTATTGGATGGATTATAAATCCATTCAGGAAAGGCAGACACTGCTGTACGGAGCGGCACCGGTTTGTGGGAGGGATATGCAGGATGTGGTGTGTGCGTGGCTCCGGGAGCGGCAGGGACAGATGGCCCAGGCCTGCCCTCCCCAGAGTCAGCAGGAGCGCTGCCATCCCCTGCACACGATGGAAGCCTGCATTTGGGCAGAAATGGGCCTTTATTAGCATAAGGCTGAGTCAGTCTGCATCTAGGAATGAAAAACCTTGGAAAAACAGGCAGGCAGGGCTGTGGGAGCCATCCCCTGAAGGAAACAGGCTGCTATTTGTCTCCCAGCTCCTCGCTGAACAGTCTGGACAGCGCATGGGGCTGGGGAGCAGACACCTACAATACTCTGCTCCTCCATTCCTCAGGCAGGGCAAAGCACAGGAATGTTGCTTCACATAAAACCAATAGCCATTACTCCCGAGCTGGGGACTTCGGAACAACATGCGTTTTCCTCTGAGGGAAGAGCTGGGTGGTTCCTGCTCTCTCCCGCAGCCTCTGAGCACATGGCGCTTCCTTTTCTCCACTTTAACAGATCCCTTTACACATTGCCATTTTTTCTTCCAGCACATGCAATTGAAAAGAGACATATGGAGACCAGCATGCAAACCCTGCAAACATTTCAGCTTTGCTTCAAAACTAATGCTAATCCATTTTTTTGAACTTCTTTTTTCCCCCTACTTCTGCTACCTCTGAAGCGAGTTCTCAAGAATCCAGTTGGTGGTTTAAGCCACCACAGCAATTCTCAGCAAGTGGTAGGGTGCCTGCCCACCAAACATTCTTCCTTTTGTCTTGTTTTTTAATCACATGCAGACACAGGGTCACCTACAGCATTCCCAAAAGAGCCTGGGAACTGCTGGCATGGAGAGCTGGGATCAGCACAGCTGGGAAACCACATCCTGACAGCAATCCACCCAGAGTTGTATCATACACCAGTTCCCCTCTTTTTTCCCAGTGTCAAGGAAAAGCCCCATAGTACAAGCTATGAAAACCCTGCTGCAAGCCTGTGCTAAGCAATACCTGGGAATGAGGCAGGCACGAGCTGAACAGACCTTTACAACAGAATGTGCATCTGCCAAGACAGAAATACCCAGCGAGCTTCTGGTGCTGGCAGCGTGTCAGGTGCGCAAGCTGTCTGCGCAGCGGCTCCCGACGGCCTCCCGGGCTCCGAGTGCGGGTCCACGCCGGCCACAGGGCCCATGGGCCACGCACTCCCTATCCCACCACCCGAGCATGCACCAGATCGGCCGGACTCTGGGGAACCAGAACCCTTCCAGGGCTTTCCATGCAAGCGCTCTGCAGCAGGCATGGAGTTGCTTTTCCCCCTCTCACTCTCTCTCTTTTTGTTCAGTTGCCTGGCATCCGCTAACCCACAAGCTGCTGTTTCCCTTTCCAAAGAAGCTCTGATGGGTGGAGGGCCAGGAAAAATTAGCCCAACTGATGAATGCAATCTCGACAGAAAATATGTTTTTTATCAGAGACCACATGTTGCCAACAGCAATTAAAGTAAAATTGGGAGATTTCACCGGATATAAGCCTGCATAAAAACACCCTAGACCCACTGATCAGGTGTCTGTCGGCTCAAGAGGATTACTCGGGTGCTCCAGAGCCTGCTGCCACTGGTAAGGGCAGACAGAGCCTGGGGAAAGTGCCAGGAATGCCCAGAGCAGCACATGTGCTCACTGGGAGCCTTCTGCCTGTCCGGTGCTGTGGCTAGGAGAGTGCTCCCATGCCTCAGAGAGAAGCACTTGGAATGCCAGCCATGGCACGGCAAAACCTGGCTCCAAGGTATATTTTACTTACTGGCCTTGCCTACAGCCCAAGAACAAGTAACCAGGGAGCATCAGAGCTCCAGCTGATGAGGACTTCCCCTCATTAGTACCATTTGCACTACCTATGTCACACTCCTGAACTGACAGAAGCTCAGCCCGTCAGCCATGAAGGGAGCTGAATAGATCACCACAACTGGCAAAGGAATAATGGGAGTAAACAGATCCAGCATCCATCTGAGTGTGTGCAGCATGTGCAGCAGGCGAGCCCTGAGAGACCTTGGTGGATGGATCCAGAGAAGGGGGATGATGCAGTGGGCAAACAAAAAGGAAAAGGGGTAGGGCAGGAGTAGGTGAGGATCACTGAGCACTTACCTGGGAAGCTGAAACCAAGAGGATTTATTTTTTGAATGGATGAACCAGGGGTGGACAGCTCCTGGGACCTAACTATAAATAATTTTAAAAGCCTCTGTATAAATAGTTATCATCATGCCCTAACAAACCACTTAAACCACATAAGTCTGCTTTGGGTACATCATCACACCAAGACCATGCCAAAGTCAGAGCCCTCAATTTCCATGAGTCAGGTGTTTGTTTTAGTTCTGGGTCAGAAGACTTTCAGATAAGAAAAATAAAGCAGGATTTTAGGACTGTCCTGAGATCAGAGGGAAGAAAGTTCATCAGTCCCAGGATTTCAGACTAGACTGACTGTAGCAAGAATCTACAGTGACCAGCAGCACCCACCAGAGAAGCCAGAAAAGTTAATTCTTCAGACATTACATATGAGATAATGTCATGAATTTATGTCACTCTGCAAACATGCAGAGAAAACTACACTCATGTACACACAGATACACCCAAATTCAGCCAGCCAGGGTGACAGCCAGCTCAGGTGTCTTGCACGCAGATATCTGGGAAGGTTTCTACAGCAGCACATCCCACAGGGCTGCAGCACAGGGCTACAAGGACATGTCCTTCGTGCAAACCCAACCCCAAAACTCTGCAAAGCCACTGTTCCTGAAAACCAGCACCTTTCCCAGTGTCAGCACTGCCTCCACCTCACAGTGTCCTCTTGTTGCCACCTATCACTCAGTGGAACACTTATTAAAAGGATAAATACCATTCAAAAGCTGCTGTACATTGGATTGCGGCATGGCCATGCGAGAGCCACAGCAGGGCTGCCACCAGAGCACCTGTCGTGCTCCTCCACAGGCAGAGCCACCAGCGCTAGGAATCTACGAGGCCCCGCACCTTTCAGAGCAAGCTGGATATTAACATATGACAAAAAAATGCCCACATTGCTGCCTGTGAGCCCTGATAATCTGTGATCGCCGGTGTCACAAGTGATGACTTCAGCACTGCTGGCATGATCTGCTCTCCCAGGCGTGGGGTTGGAACCTGTGCCACAAACCAGTGACGCTCTCACTGCTGCGCTCATCCCCTCCAATACTGACACTAAGTGACATTTGCATTTGGCCCATAAGCAGGGCAGTTCACCTGACACAGGGTGGCCCAATTACTGCTAAAGACCTTGTCTCTCTGATCTGGAGATGGCCCTGGATCCCAATACAGCTCCCATTTAAGAGTATTACAGAGGAATCAATCACCTGTCCAAAGGGAGCAGCACAGGGAGCTTGGCTGTCAGGAAAGGCTGCTCCTTGTGAGCAGTGCATCAGGCTCTGCCTGGAGAGTGGAAGTGACAAAGAGCCAGGCTCAGTGGCCAGTAGTGACCTCCAGTGATTGTGGCAGCAGCAGCGGAGCTGGGGAGGCAGCAACCATGCCATGGGGAGTGCCAGGAGAAGCCCAGGAGAACCCCCGGAGCAAACAAAGCCTGCTCCTCCTGCCTGTGCGCAGTGAATGCCACGCCATCCTTACCAGCCTGGTGAATCTGGGCCACAGGAAGAAGGGGCACCAAGTGCCATCCTGGTTCAGATGTTCACTTCTGGATCTGTTCAGGGCAAATACGGATACAGGGAACTATCTCCTTTTGACCCTCGGTACCACCAGGTTCTGGACAGGAAGTGACTGTGTTTGCAACTAAACAGGAGCAGAATTTTGTCAGGTGTGTGGACCATTTGCTCTGTAACACACAAAGGCAGGGAGAGGAGGCTCTGGTTTATGTAAGGTACCTGCCTTCTTTGCTGTGAAACAGCCAACCCCACATGAACACAGGGCACCAACTGCACTGGCTTGTGTTTGTGGAGAAAACAGAGAGCAAAAGGGTTAAACAAAATCTCTGTATGGTCAGATCTAATTTAGCATCCTGATGCTGATCTAGAAGGGCAATTGCAAAGTAAATTAATAGCATTTCTGAAAAAACCAAACAAACCACCATGTAGGGGTTGTCCATAGGAATGGGAACAGGGTACCAATAGTCTGATGGAGATATCAAAATGATTAGTCACAAAATGTTCATTTCTGACATGCCTGTAAAAGACATCCATTCAGAAAAACCCAGGGAAGGGACATAGAGATGAGCACCCAACAACAGCAGTGGATTATTTAAACCACTTCTTTTCATTATAGTAAGTCAGAAGTTCAGTCCTGATAAGCATTACACAACTCTCAGTGATTCCAACATCTAGGAAAAAACGTCAGGAGATACACAAGCCAAACGTACTCTGCCTCTGATGGACCCAGAGTCGCCCAGGTCTGTGACCCTGAGAGACATCCATGAATGCTAGAAGCACGACATTACAGCCGAGGGTGACACAGGGCAGGAGGCCATGCAGCAAGGATGAACTGCAGAATGAAGTCCATCCTCCATGGCAGGAGTAACTCCTTGCACTAGAATTCAATTCAGCTCTTCCAGACATAATGGGAGCCAGTGTGGGAATCAAAGGGAGCCAAGCTGAGAGGAAATTTAGAGCCTTTGTTATTAATTGGGGGACAGTGAAACCACTGGGACACGTAACACAGGGACAGCAATGTGCTGCTCCTCCCTGTAACTCAGGGTTAGATGTTTATTTTCCTGTGAAGACCTCTAAGGAGCTGGGGATGCTACATGCTACTCTTCATTCTCCACATGCTCCCATGACCTTTTCCCAGGCCTGGCTGGCCGTCCAGTACACTGCGACACCACTCCTCCCCACAGGGCTCCTGGGGGAAAAGAATTAGGAATTAGGAATATAATGAAGTCCCGGAGGCAAGTATTTTCTGGGAGCTAAGTTGTGGCTCGACTGTGAGGATGCAGTGCCCAGCAGTCTGGACCAGTAGCACTGACACCAATGCAGCCAGTCTGATCTGTATGTGAAGACAATTTGGGCTGCATTTTTTACATAACCTTCAAACACTTTGTAGTGAAAATATTTTTAGAAGGAGAATAGCCATGTGGAAGCAGCCACCAGCCTCCCTCCATAACAGAAGCCATGACATTAGTCCAAAGAGCAATATCCAGAGCATGCAAATAATGCTCCTGAAGAAATGAATTTGGAATAACCTCGATTGTGTCCTAAACCACAGTTGCAGATAGGGTGAGTCTCTGAGAAAAACCAGACAGCATCCTCCACCATACCACCACAACTGCCAGCAAGGGCAAACAAGTCTTCAGGGCCTTAAACCCCTTCTTTACCAGAGTATTTCCTTTTTCGTCCAGCTAAGTACCTTATTCTCATTAAGTCTCTGTTTCACATGCTGGAATCTCAGTGGCCTGGACTACTAAATTCCATCTGATGCTTCCCAAAAAGTTTGCTCTACTTTGAGCTCAGTCCCATTTAAGCACATGAGATAAAAGTCTGCATCTTCCTGAGGAAATGGGGCTTGCTGCGATACCATGGCAGTGGGCTTTTGCTGGAGCTGGGGATGGTTTGCGCTTGCCTGGATGGAAAGTACTGTCAAAACACAAAGGGTCAGCGACCAGGGCCCATGGAAAGGGCAGGGTGACAGTCCACAAACATGTGGCTAATAGGCCTGAGAGCAGTGACTCTGGTTTATGATGACAACGCTTCACCCTCTGCCTCTCGTGCCCCCAGGCACCTTGGCTGCCCATGCCCACTGCTGGCAGGCTCCCTGCAGCCCCCAGGGGACCCTGGTTCTGCTGGCTGCAGCTCAGCAGAGCCGTTTTCCAAACTAAGTCATCCCTGCCTGGTGCTAAGCTGTGCACCCACTCTGGGATATCCTGGGACAAAGACTGAGAAAACTTATCAGAATTGGCGCAACTACCTCTGAAATTTGTAACTGACATTATTTTTTACCTGCTCGAGTGCTGGCTGAACACAACAGGCCACCACCATCTAATGGTCTGATTCCACTACATCCAGCCATGGGAAATCAGGAAAAAATCCAGGGATGACTTGAAACAGAACACAACCTTGTCCCCCTCTCACCTGGGCAACCCATCATGGAGTGAGCCAGAGCTCTGGTCAGGATGAGGGAAGGGACAAGAACCAAGACCTTCACCAAGTGGGACCCAGTTGTCAGACCCAGGTCTGTGCTGTTCCCAGGACAAAGGTCCCTTTGCACACTCCAGCATTTCAGTTCACTTCCCATGCACAGACATGCATGGGAATTGATACTTGTGTCCCCTAAGAGCCACAGAACGGATCCTCTTACATGGATATTTGTGAACGCTTTCCTTCCTGAAGCTGTGATGGAATTACAGGTAATGTGAGTACCTGCAGCACTCCCTCCAGGGGGTCCTGGATACCTCCTGTGTTCCTCACAGCTCCAGCCACAGGACACAGTGGGGAAATGCAGGGAGCATCATGATGCTCCATGATGCCTTGTGCTGGAGCTGCTCAGGAATGGACTGGGAGCTATTTCTGGTTAAGCTGTAGGTATTTTCAGGGACTTCCAGTTACTGCAGGACACCTGATCCCCACTCTGGTTTTGACAATTCAGCCCCTTACCCTGTAGGAATAAAACCTGAAATGCAATCCAACGTGCTGACAACCTGAAATTTCTGCCTATGGCACAGACATATTACTAAGCTCTGTCCTGGGCCTCTTCACACACTCCATATCCACTTCCCAAAAGATCCTAGACAACTTGGAATAATGATTCCAGGCTGCTCTGGCTCCATGGGACTCAGCGGCAGATCTGGGTGTTCTCAGGTGTTTCGGGAGCACTCTGTAGGTAGAGAATGGAGCCAGGACTGCCCATGGCGTCTGGGATGCTGTGGGCACTCTGGCAGCCTCTGCCCATCCCTGTACAGCCCAACTCCAATTACAACCTCATTCCACTTAACGGGGCCTTGATGGCAATTTCATTACTCAAAAAGTCACATTTATTAGTCCATTGTAATGTGTTGTGATTGTAACTCTAATGCTAATAAGGAAGAAGTTTAACCTCATTCCATTTTCCATACAGTTAAAAACCTGGCTACAATGGTCATAAATCAGGGTTTCAAATGTCATAAAAGCAGAGTTGCAGCTCTACACTACGCGTATCTTTTTTTAATCTTTGCATTTCCTATTAATCTCAGATCT
>VWZP01005342.1:137332-340156 GCA_013396995.1 Dicaeum eximium | reverse complement strand
TCCCAGGGGAGGTATTGTTTGTGAAGAGATAAGGGAAACCTGCCCAGATAACAACCCCATCTTTATCAGATGGCAAATAGAATATTTTATTTTAACAATCCAGGACACTTACACACCTGCAATGTTACCTGGACAAATAAAACAAGGAACCTCCTTCCCTAAGCCAAATTTCTCCCTGCAGCTTCAGCTCAGAGGGCTTTCACTGCCTGCTCTTGGCTGTGTTCTCCTCCAAAATCCCACCCAACCCCAGCACTGCACAGGCCAGGCCTGTCCCTTAGCCCCTTCCACCTGCCATTCTTTGTCCCAGGCTTCAAGTCCCTCTCCTGACAGTGAAACCAGTTTGGCTCTCTAGTGAAGGGTATCTGAGCCCTTCTCAAAAGTTCCCCCTCGCCACTCCAGCACAGAGGTAGAGTGGAGCATGGATCACAATTCCAGCGGTACAGAAACAGACAGTTCTGAAATGCCCTCTGACAGCGGGCACCTCCAACAGATTTGTTGGGTTTGTGACAATCCTGCAAACAAATCCTGTGATGTGTGGAATAAAACGCCAACAGCCCATGAACTGCGCTCTGTTTCTGCTGACTAAACATCTCCTGGATCAGGCAGAGCAGACCTGGGAAATGTGCTGAGCCATTAGCCTACAGACACTTGAGATGACAAACCAGAGGTGCTGATTCCTTCCCACAGCTGACATGACTCCAGGGACACCACAGGGCCATGAAACGGCCTAACAGAGCTGTCCCTACCGAGAAGCCACTGGTACCATTCCTCACAGGCACTATACAGGGAAGGAAGCGTCAAAACTATTTATTTATAATGAATTTTATCCTGCTCTGAAAGCACCTTCACCCCAACAGGCACAGCACAGAGCAGAGTGACCGTCATGGGTCAGTGTTTGAGCTTAAACTTAATCTAGTGCTTCCACCTACGTTGTAGATCAGCATTCCTAAAAATCCTTCTCTCATATAATGTTATGGGGAGGGAAGGGGGAAAAAAGCAAATACTCGCTGGGGACTGCTGGGCATGTAGTGCCATCAGCAGAGAACCCCCTCACTTCTGCCAGCCCATCAGTGAGCCCAGCCCTTCCCTTCCCTGCTCACACACACTCACATGGATCCAAATGCATAATGCTGTCATTCCTCATTGTTCTCAAACAAACCATAATATCAAATGATATCAAAACACAAGGGCTGAGATAATTTCAACCCACTCAGCAGAAAAAATGGGTGTCCAAACGCTGTGTGCTTCCAGATATTTCACACCTTGGACTATCACAGCTGCCTTCAACATTCCCTGTCCTTGGTAAGTCTCAGACTTTGCTTATTTTCATATCCCAATTCCACCCTCATTTGCATTTCCACAGTGGCTACTCCTTACTAACAGCATCAGAGATACTGAAGAGCAGGAATCCAAGCTCAGCACACCTTGAGCCAGGCTCCAGTGACAAGTCAGGCAGAAATAAGCAGCAAGCAATATATGTCCTCTTCACAAATCCTTGCCAGTGAGCCTGGCCACGTTCTAATTCCACAGAGGGTACGGGCACTGGGCACAAGCCTTGAGGTTACAAGGACTGTACCCCAAAGCATCTGTTCAGCCTTCTGGCACAGCTCGTGCCTGGCACATTTGAGAGATGCCCTGACACTCTGCTGTTAACCACCATGGACAGACAGGCTGCAGACACCAGTGCTTTCTTCCCCCATTTCCTTCCCAACACAAATGGTGACTGTGACATACAGGATTATAAGGGAACAAGGAACTGGAGGGCAATGAATGGCCAACCGATGGAGAGTTCTCTCCAACCAATGTCACCGAGTAAAACGTATCCCTACAACCCCACCCCTGACTTCTGAGACTCAATTGCCCTGGTGAGCACTGAGCTGTCAGTGTTCAGGTTAGCTCCTGTGCACATCTCCAGTCTTTGCTCAAAGCTCCATAATGAAGAGACTGAATTTTTGATAAAATCATAAAATCACAGCCAGACCCTTTCCTTAGAGCCAGAAATCCCCCCTTTTGGTTGCCTTATCATGGCTCTCACTCTGAGATCAGACATGATACTTAGGAGCCCTGCGCGTAGGCATAAAACAATGGAAAATAAAAAACTAAAGAAATAAACTTTTTAATCATCATTGAGGAAACAGCTCCAGCAAACTCTACCCATGTGTGGGCTGGGAATGTGAGTTCAGGAACACTTGCTGGGGTATCCAGACACAAATCATTCAGCTACTCAGCTGCTTATCGACACAAGTCCTTTCTTTACACAAGGAGGAAGAGCTGCTACCATGTACATTCTGCAGCCCCAGCCTACGATGTGAAGAGCCCATAAGGCTTGTATCTCACTGCTTTTGTTACAGTCCACTTTTGATGCATGCTGACTAACTGCTGCATGAAAGGTCCATTTTCCATCCAGCACTGTACACCGAAGGCAAAAAACCTGTCAGAAGGTTATTAGCAAGGCAAAGGAACAGGGTTACTAAGAAGAAAACTTGTGCTTGCAAGTGAAGGAGGGAAAGTAAGAAAAACCTACTGCAGGTTCAGCACCCTGAAAATGCAGCAGATGAGAAGCCCAAAGAACTGCTCCAATACCAGCTGCTTAGGAAAATTTCCTTTTCTCCTTCCTCACAACAGTGTGCAGTAAACTCGCTGCAGCTCTTTGTCCTTGAATGACAACATCAGAAGGAAAGACATCTTTAAAGAGAAATTCTCTCCCAAGTTCACAGCTGATATTCCTTTCTTATTTAGGGGAGTCTCTGGGGACAGAACTGTACCAACAGAACTGCGGTAGGACAAGGTAAAGGTGGGGCCCTTGTGCTCCCCATTACTCCATTTTGGTGGGGGGCCACAGGAACTGACACAATTTGTACTTATCAAGTAAGTAAATATATAGACTCCAACACAGCCAAGAGAACACAAACTAGGCAAGATATAGAGGCCCTCACCATCTTGTCAGCCTCCAAATGGGAGAAACACAGTTAACAGCACTAGAGAAATGTTTCCTATTTGATTTTATTAACTGATTGACATGAATTAATGCATTGGGATATTTGATTGTGTCATAAAATGTGTATATGAACATCATGATTCAATTTAATGTACCCATTACTGCTTGATGTGCCATTATATTAGACTAAATTAAAAGAATTTTATGGAAAAAAAATTACAATTAAAGACTCAAAATTGATTACATTCATAACTTAGAGGATATTCACTTCTATTCATGTTTTGAATAATGACAATAAAAGAACCAGAAAACAACACAGACCATGGAAAGATGAACAAAATAAAGTGCGGCAGAGATAAACAGAACAAATGGAATGAGGGGTCCATAAAACCCCACCTTCCAGAGCCTGGGAAGAGCTGAGCACAAATCATCAGCACAGCAACAGTGTCTTCCAGGAGAGCAGGAATTTTGTTGAGACCGCAGTGCAGCCCAGCTAAAGGAACATGGAAGCTAACACACATGGTTTCCCAAGCTCTGCTGGGGGAATCTCTGCTGGAGTTTGCCCCGTATGGGCAGTGTCCCTGGCAGGTAGTTGCAACCCTGGAGTACAGCCAAAGTGTTTAACCATGCAGTAAAGCTCGGGTGTTAGTTCATCTGCTCCTGTAAGGCTGAGTAGTGCTCTGTACCCACCCAGAGGTGTTTGGTAGGTGAGACCATCTCAGGTTTTCACGTATGTCCTTGTGCTGCCAGGCAAAGGGACCCACATCGCTCCACGGCACGGAGCCAGGGTACAATATTTCAGTTCAGTAACTCAGCACTATCTTAGGGACCTGAGCAGGAAAAAGAGACAAGAATTCCCAAAGGGAAAGGACTCTGCCAGAGGACTAAAATCAGCTGTGGGTACACTACCTGGCTGGGGCTAGCTCAACTTCCCCTTTTTTTCCTGGGAAATGAGAATGGTACTAAGAAACCCTGAAAGATGTTTGCAGCATACACAGAAGTGACTCTGGAGAAGGGGTTTGGACTCCAGACAAACCAGAGTTATGACTTAACTCATACAAGTGAAGCCCGGCCTGACTCACACCTCACCTTCTCTGGACGGGAGACTGGGCAAGAAGTGGGCATGCTCCTCAGCAGTGAGAAGGTAAAGGGCATCTCATTTTCCAGTAAATCCATACCCCGTATTATCCCACAAAATGAGCAGCATTTTAAGACCCACAGCTCTTTTTCTCTAGGGAAAGGAGGGAATGACCAGCTAGCTAGGATGCGCTAACTAGCCAGTTCAGTCTAGGCATCAGACACTGGAGTTTCGGAAAGACAGGAGTTGAGACGTGGAGATGTGCACGAGTAAGCGGTGAGGGCCTTGCGGAATATCCACTTGAAGACATGCCAGCAAGTAAATTGTTGGAGAAAAAAAGTACAACGCATGTCAGGTTTTTAATTACATGTCTATTTTCCCAACAAAGAAGCGCAATTAAAGTTAATCATGTCTATTATATTACACAATGCCTCCCTTCCTAATGGAACCAGGCCTGCATGAAGGAAAAGCACATTAACAGACAAACCCTGTTTGTACACCGGGATGTTTTGCACCCCGAACACACTTGGATACAGCCGTGCTCAATTACACATCATCCACTCTGGCATGCTGCTCCACCAATGTCTTGGAGTGGCAAGAGGGAAAGCAGGTCTTACTTACAAACCCCAGTGCCCACAAAGATGTTCTGGATGGGCCCACATGCCCTGGGAACAGACAGGGTCCCTGCCTGCCTGCGTCAGCTTCCCCCAGGCCGCTGTGCACAGCCCGGGCCCCGCGCAGAGACCCTACAGGGCCCGGCAGCCCCAGTGTCAGGCAGGCAATGCACAGGCTGAGGAACAGCAGCAAAGCTGAGAGCCCGCTATCATCAGCCAGCCAGCGCAGTCTGATGGAATCTGAGGGACACCCAGTTAGCAGGATAAATTTTGCTCTCTGGTGTCAATCCAGAGTAGTGCAGTTCATTATGGGATTTAATCCCTGTTACAGCAGCTGTAAATAACAGCAATTTGCCTTTTCCCCCCAGTAATTACAGAAATAGTATTTCCTGCTTCAGTCTCATTTTATAGCCTTCTGTGGCTGCTGCCATCACTGTCCAACTCTGCCTCTTCACACACGTGGGGCCTGAAAGAAGCACTCAGCAGCTGGGAGGAAGGAGGCAGTTCTCAGAACCGGCAGAGTCAAAGCTGGTGCCCATCCATCTCAGTATCCACAGTGGTGGCTGTTCCTGGATCAACCCAGGGCAGCTCCCACACCCTACAGTGTCCAGCAAGGCTGGGGCAGCTGCGGGCAGCTCTGCAGCAGGCACTGCTGCCCAGGATGGAGGATGCTTCAGAGAAACAACATCAATGGCAGCGCTCAGCCTGCAGCAGACACCACCCAGAGAGCCTGGGCATGCCCTGCTCCCTGGCTGCTGAGGGTCTGGCCTCCTGGCAAGGAGCAAAAGAGCTCAAGATGGACACAAGTGTGAGCAATGTCCATGCACATTTCCACGCAGCTTTCAGGTACTTTTGGCAAAGCCTCATTCCAGCAGCTCCTTGGATGCTGCAGAGCACTGTCCCTGCATTTCCAGCCCCAATCCAGCCACCAGAAGAGGATGAGATCAATACACCATGCAGCACAATTCCTACAAAAGCCTTCTGAGTCCCATGGCTTAGCCCTCAGACAACTCTTCCTACCAACTGATTCCAGTATCTTGGTTCCCAAGCTTTTCTTTTAAATTTACATTGATGGTTTGGCTGCTTTCTTTCAGGCTGGCAAACCTGAGTAAATCCAGTGGAGCCCTGACAGCTCAAACTGCTTTTGCTGTGCTGATGAACCAGCTTGGACAAAACCCTGAAGAAGCAAATAATTTGCAAAGAAAAAGAAGTTTTAATTTCAGCCAAGACAAGGCAAATAACCAGTGCAGGTCATCATTAACAAAGCTGTCTGAATTTAATTTAGTCTTCAAAAGAGCAGTTTCTAAAAAAACTGGTTTGATACAAGGCAAAGAGAAGGGGAGGAAGGGAGGAATTCAAATGCAGTAATTTTTTTTTTGTGAGCACCTCCAATAGCGACCACTTTTCCTCTTGCTCAACCCAGATCAGACTTTTAGATTTTCATGTATTTAATTTTCTTTGCTTTAAAGAGAGTCTCTGCAGCTGGCTGGGAGAGGATTTAGGTGGTGAAACTGTCCACCTGGACAAGGATTTGCCTGTAAGGCAAGGAAATTTGGCAGACGACATCAGGAGTGGAGCTGAAACCAAGCACTGATTATTAAAATCACATGCTAACTCTTTAGAAGCTGCTTCATCCCATCAAAATGTACATGCTGATCTGAACCAGCACTTGAAATTCCAGCTGCAGAATGCTCACTATTATTGAAGAAGAAATGAAGTGTTTTATGAGAGAGACTACTTTCAGAAAATTAAAAGACCATGAAAGAGAAAACACACACTAGGATGCTGCAGTTGCCAACTGTTGTCAAAAAGCTATATTCAAAGAAAGAACAGAAATTTAAAAATCATTTAATGGCTATAGTTGGGTCTGATACATACAGTTGGGCTTACTGAAATAATTTTTAGCTACACAACTGATCTACATATAAAATCCCTCCACACTGTGCACATTATCAGGCTGAAGCGGTGACACTAGGTACAAGACAACTGTTCTGCATAAAACCACAAGAACATCATTTAGCCAGAGTTCCTCAACAGGCAAGGGAGAACAGAAACTAATGGACAAACATATCCCAACCGGTATAAATTGAGTCAGAAAAATAAACACACAAATCTACAAGCCCCTGGAATAGAAGAACTTGCCAGCTATGCTCATGGGACCTGCAGCTCTCATGGGTTTTTCTGAGGAGCCTGTTGGATGCAGCCCTTCCAGCACACCTGCCCACATCCCTGAGGAATACTCAACCCAGTCAGTAGCATTCCCTAGCACAGACAGCTCCATGCAGTGCACATCATGCTTTGGACAGGGCAAGAACATAAAACCAGATGATTTTAACAACCTCAGTGAATCTTAGTGAACTTGGACCATATGTGGGCAGGGAGCTGAAACTGGCCCCTGCCCCTCTTCCCTACTTCTGCTCAGCTCCATTCAGCTGCTGTTTAGATTCATTTTTCTAACTTGACTCTCTGGCCTTTTAATCACAGTTCCTGAATACACACAGACAGCACCAATGACTCTGAAGGAATGATTCACCAGAATTATTTGTTTCCAGAGGAAGTGGATGTGGATGTGGCAGGCTGCTGTGTCTGGCCAGCTAAGAGGCCCAGCTCCCAAAGCTGGGAGGCCCTGGGCAACCACTCAACATGCACTTTGTAATGCTCAGGAATTCCAGATGGGAGAAGAGGGCCATCCACCTTCTGAGCAGCCTCCATGGCACTTAGGAGCCAGCATTTGTCCTGAATTTATCAGCCCCAGCCCTCCCTGATGCTCTAACACACCCTGGCATTTCCCAGGTGGAAAGCACAAGCCCTTAATCCTCTTTGTCAGCCCACTTGTTATACTGAGAGGAACAAACAACTCCTCCACAGTCCTGCCAGCAGTGCTCCACTGCATAGTGATATGGCAAATAAAATTACTTCCAATTCACCACAAGGAGTAAAGGTCAAAGCTCCAAGTGATACACTCAGAAACAACTTGTAGGGGATGGACAACTGTTCTCCAAGGAGGAAGGTGACACCTTGCTGGGAGCAGAACTCTTCCCCCCCCACAGCCATCCTCACCTTTCTGGGCCTCTGTCCTGCCCCAGAACAACCCATGGCCATGCCCAACTCCCCTGTCAGGAAGGGTCTCAAATGATACCCCTTGGCAGCAGCACCCTCCAAGTGATGGAAAAATGAGGTCAGGTTGCCAGGAAGGAGCCACATGGCTTGCACAGCCACTCCTGGAAAACTGGGAACTCCCCTGACACCATTCCCCACACTGTTTCTCTACTTTGGATTCAGCAATAAGCAGTAAAAGTATATTGCCAGTGATTAGATATTTAAGGAATTAATACAGCTTCATACAGAAAGGTCTTGTAGGATGCAACACAGGGGAGGAGCTCAAGGATTCTTTTCCCAAAATGCCATACCTCAACCCGTGTGCCAATTCTTACCCAAAATCATTGGAGGATTTTCTCCACAAATTCCTCAAGTACGACAAATGTCAGTATGTGCGACTCCAAGGCCAAAGGAAGAGCTGTCGCTCCCGGGGTGCCCACCCCAGGGCCTTGGCCCCCCAAGCCCTCTGGGCACATGGCAGGTGACAACAGCATGGGCTCATCAGCTCAGCTATTGTGTCTCGTTAGCTTAACCAAACTCCAAACTCCGTGCGGAGCGCCTTTCCCCCTCAAGTTATTAAAGGGTAGATTTCTTTTAATTAAACTCATTTACATGACTAAATTAGATTTAATTACTCCCATTCATTTTGCTAATACCTCTCTTTGATTGAAGAAAGGCAACTTTTCTAATTGCTCCAAACAGGACTGGGTGGCTCTGCCCTCACTCGAGCTGGCACAAGGAAACCTCGGCTCTACAACACACAGAGAAGGGCCCAGTGCAGATTTTGGGAATAAACAAGCTGGACAGCTTTCCTACCACACATCTACTGTGTGTGGTAATTACTTTATCGCCGTAAAACCTAACATTTATGGCATGATTCAAAGCAAGGGAAAACTCACTAAAAATTCTTTTGAAGTACCTTCTATCTGCTCAAGAGAAATGCAAGGAGACAGACAGCAACTCAACTTGCTTCACCTCTTCTGAAATTTGGGGCAAAAAGTCAGAAATTTTGAAATTGAGGGCTCAAGTCCCTCAGACAGACGGCTCACTGGTGTAATTACCAATTTTCTTAACTGCAACATCCAGCACTTCCTCATTTTTACAATTTCAGACTTAGAATGTATCAAGCTGCTGCCTAAGTTATTATCCATTAAGCCGAAGTATCAAGCTTCCCACTAGGCCAGAAGTTGCCATATTGAACTCCGTGGGACTGGACTCTGGCACACCGCAACGCCCCCCATTTCATCCTACCAGGCACTATCTCATGTTGCTCCAGTTCACTGATGCACAAGCACAAGAAATTCCACTAGAATTCACAATATGCTGAGTTTCCAGACACTTGCACCCATGGCTCAGTGACTTCACTCATGCCAACTGCGGTGTTGCCATCGGTGGCCCTGGAGCCAGGCTGGACACAACCTCCAGAGCACACAAAAGCCCCACCAAAACCACACACTCATAGCAGGAACACCAGGCTTTTGTCCCATATATTCCTGTTTGTTCCTAGGTAAGCCAGCCCTCGTCCCACCCCAGAGGCCTTGTGCCTCAAGAGGGCTGACTGCAGCCCACGCTGAGAACAGCAGACCTAAGCTTTGTACGAAGTACAGGAATTAGCATCCCAACTCAAACATTCCCAAAGATACTGCTTGCAGAACAGCCACTGTGTTACCCAGAGCGGAGCTGGTGACCCTGTTTGCCAGCAGAATGGTCCCCAGCCCCTGTCAGGGCTGTGTGGCCGCGTTGTGCTCCCTACGACCTCCTCCTTCAGCCGAGGTGAATGCACGGCATTTATCCAAGACAAACACAAATCTCTATACTATTTGGCACAAGTTCCTTTCATTAGATACAATTTTCTGCCCCCTTTCTCAACATGTAACTAGTATTTATCCAACCACACATGATGTGTGGCCTAATTATCACTCTAATATTTTTCCGAAAAAAAGAAATGAATGTAATTAACAAGGAACTAAGAAACCAGCACACCACCCCCCACCCCCCGCTTGCTATTTTTGTTGGGTTTTAAATCAGGTTCAGTAGCAATTACAGTGGTTTGGTTAGAATCAAACAAGGTATTTGGAGTCTTTGCCAGCACCTCACAGATTCTGAAATTCGTAGAATATTTCAAAATCAAAACCTCAGCACTTCTCTGGTTACTTCTTCTCCTCACCTCCCAAGTCACCTTAGTATCTTCACAGATTCTTCATTAAAAAAGATTTGAGTAAACAGCGTCATCAAAAACCCAACTGAAATATGTACTTTTCATAGGATAAATTATCTAACTCAAGCACAGGGCAAATGTAATCCAGACCCAAACCCAAAATTACCAGCATGCCTTGTACCATTAGTTTTCACTCTGTTTCAGCAGCTTTCATCAAAGATTTGAGAAGGCTTTTCAGCTGCAGGACATGTGTCTCCAGTGACACAGAAACGCTCTGCTTTTCCAGCCAGGCACAACAGAGCCACCAGTGCCTGAGGAGGTCACCAGAGCCACCAATGCATTCCTGGCTCAGAGGTGACACTAACTGCAATTAAGGGAAATAAGTATGTAAAGAAGGAAAAGTCTGAAGGAAAAAACTGTGCCTCCTGCCATTAACCCCTCACCTGCTACCTGCCATAGCAACCCACCACCCCCTCTTGGCTCAGGATTTTGTAAGCAGCTCTGAGGCATCTCCTTCCTCTTCATCCAACAGACCGACCACTGAGCTCTGATTTCAGGAATTTCTGGACAATAACCAGTCTGTAATTACATGCTTATGCGAAGTTATACTGTCACTTTTAGGAAATCAC
Source organism: Dicaeum eximium (assembly GCA_013396995.1). Lineage (NCBI taxonomy): Eukaryota > Metazoa > Chordata > Aves > Passeriformes > Dicaeidae > Dicaeum > Dicaeum eximium. The sequence continues at coordinate 329,640 of VWZP01005342.1, read as the reverse complement.
TTGAGAATATGGTTAATTCCAGGAATATCATGTCCTTATTTTTCAAATCCTGTGTGGGAGAAACAGCTTTTGGTTCTGTTTGCATACTAAACACTCTACGTGCCGTCGCACAACAGGTTGCCCAGTTCTTACAAAAATAAGGGTCAGATGCATCCATCAGTCTGAGGGGCTGTTCTGACTGCAGCAGAAGTACCGTAATTCCCCAAAATTCAAGGCGATGTGAGTACACCCTGAGTGTATCAGGGAAAAAAGCATGTGTGGGGGTTATTTGGGTGTTTTTGTTGGGTTTTGTGTTGCTTTATTGGTTTTTCAGGGGTGGGGGAGTTGTCAGCATCCTTGCCTGTCAAGGAACACCTGAATGACCCAGTGTGTGACACATATGACCCCAGGCAGGCAGCTCTGTGTTTGGGAACAGGGAGAGGATTTGGGAAATGTAAATGTCTCCAAGATTGGGGTATGGTTTGAAAACTTCACTTGAATCATGCCCCCAACAAATGCTTTTGCTGTCGAGTAAGGAAAAAAGAAAAAAGTGCTGTTTAAAATGTTTGATAATCTGACAAGGCCATAAGGCTTAATGGAATCAATGATTACACACAGATGGATGATTAACTCTTGAGGTTTAATGTTAAAAAAAGAGTGCTGGATTGCTACTTAATGGAATTACACTGCCCATATGGAAAAGAACTATAGCCTGCCTATACTCAGAATTAGGGAACAGGTGGTCGATCTGGGCAGGACTGCTTGGAATGCACAAAAGCGTGCTGAACTTGTAAGTGCCAGAAAAAAAGAAAAAAACTCTTCCAAAGTGTGTTAACTTTTCCTATCTCAGAATTGCAAATAGCAGAACTGAAGGCAGGGATCCTCCCAGCCCCTGTTCCCAGCCCCAGGCACCCCATTTGCTTGTTTGCTGCAGCTGCTGAGCACAGTGTGGTGTGAGTGAGGGATGCTGCCGGACCCACACAGACAGTGGGGGTCAGGAACAGCTGGCCCTGATGCTGGAATCTGCCATGCCCAGCCTAGAGCTGTGCGAGTTCTGCTGCCTGCCCAAGGGCTCCAAGAAGCTTCCCATCCTCATGGCAGAGGATCCCCACAGAACAGGCTTTGGCTGCTGCTGTCCATCCCACTCTCACTGACCATTCCTTGCTTGGAGAGGACCCTGAGGCCACTGCTGTAGGACAGTGTCCTTGAGTTTGCTGTGGTGCTGCACTGAAGAACAGGCTCTGTTTCTGAAAGGAATCCTTGCTGATTCCATTCTCAGTGGACAGTGACTCCTTATTCACCATCCAGAACGCACTGAAAAGTGAACCCTCTCACAGCCTTTGCTCCTGCTGCCTGGCGGCCCTTGGGCCCACTGGACACCCTTACTGCAGAAGCTCTATGGTATCCTATTTAGAGAATCCTTCAAACACTCTAAGACTGTTCAGAGAATGAAGTCATGAACAAGGTTAAAGCAATCCTCTACAAGTGCCATGCCTGAGATCACCATCCTGAAAAGGATGACCTTTATCCCAGCCTCCAGAGCAGGAGCTGTACACATAGGTAAACTCTCCTCTGGAATGAAAAGCGTTCTGTACAAGCAAAGTAGCACCACCAAGAGCTTCTGCCGACAAGACTCTGAAGGTAACCCAGCAGGAAATCAGACCCACCTTTGTAGGAGAACAGCTTCTTTAGAATCAAGACAGGATTGGGGCTTAGGAAAATTCAAAGCTAACAGATTCCAAGACCCATTTCTAAAGCAAGTGTGGTACCCAGATATCCATAGTCCTCCTGAATTGAATGAAGGTTACCAGTGCATGTCCATAATAAACACAGATCATTAAACAGGCACAGCTATCCAGAAGGATCCCTTATTCTACACTAAGAATAGCTTGCTGGCACCATTCAAACAATTTCTAAAGTGACATCAACTAGATTGCAATGAAAGTATTTCTCAGTGAAAGTAATGTACTCCAGAAGATAATGTTCCTAGAGGGCATTTTAAATTCACACCTCGTCTTGGTGAAACAGTTCCATATGGAAATACCCAAGTCACACATAGGCTCTGCAAACCCAGTTAGCAGGAAATTAGGTGATCTGTGAATCAGGCTGCAGACCTCAACTCATTGAAATCTGAGCTTGATACACAGGGTTCACTTGACTAGAACTAGAGTTCACTTGACTAGAGGTGTGACATGGGGTCCCAGAGTCTCTTCCCCTGCCTGAGTCCCCTGCCAGTGGCAGGGGTCCCTCACCTTCCCTGCCCCAGCAGTGGCCCAGCCAGCCCACAGAGGTGAGCTGTCCAGCCTTGCACACCATATACAGGGGCCAATCCAGAGAGGAAGAGCTCTTGCCTCTTCCTCCCAAGTGCAAACGCTCACAGGACCAGTTGTCACAAATGACCACTTAAAATGTACTGAGGGTTTTTTTTCCCCCCATATAATTTATTCATGTTCTTCTGTAACCAAGGAAACAGAAGTGATTTTTCTCTCTCATCCAACATTTTCTGTTAAGGGTTGGGTTTCCTAAATCTGTGGGGTCTAATAGCTGTTGAAAACTGAGTGCCAAATTTCATCCAGAGAAAGCCAGTGCTCCACACACAGCAGCAGGACACCAGACTCCTTTCTTCACCTTTATCAGCACCTGTGACTGCCTTCTCCCATGTTTCCTACCATAAGCATTTCAAGTCCAAGCTCTCCCAGGCAGTGCTATCTCTCATTACCTGCTGTTGCCAAGTAGGAGACAGCACTTGTCTCCAATGATATGACACACTGTCACAGTCCCTCAGGATAACCTGAACATGGAACTGCTCATGCACTTTCAGTAAATGGCTAGCTGGTAGCCATGGGCTTGGGTACTGCCCTCCTAGCCATGACATCTGCACTGAATCTTTCAGAAAGACTCTGTCCCTTTTTAAGTGCCTTTCTCCAAGACAGTAACGAAAGGCTTATGGCAAATCCAGAGGAACAGCAAAGGAGTCCTGCTATGCTGTCCCAGTCTGGCTCTGTTCCTCATGCCAAACTACTGTAGCTCCACTGGCCTGAAAAAGCAGCTGTGCCACTTCTGCATGGCATTCCTCTTGGTCAGCATTCTCCAAGTCCTGGGTGGGACTAATCTCCTGGACATTGAAGGCAGAGATCCTCCCAGCCCCTGTTCCCAGCCCCAGCTGCAGGTGCCCCATTTGCTGCAGCTGCTGAGCACAGTGTGGTGTGAGTGAGGGATGCTGCTGGACCTGCACAGACAGTGGACAGACACTACCCTCATCTCCTTTTCACTGGGACATTTGGTGACTTGTTCTCATGCTTCACACACCTCCTCCTCTTCTGTGGTGAAAAGCTCCTTTCAGCTCCTGTCATGCCCCAAATTTCCAAGGTGTGCCTCAGACAGCAGCCAGCTCCTGTCCTGTTTGCCCGGTGAACACACCTCATTATCACACCATCACATCCATTTCATTTTGCTGAAACCCACTCTCTTTATTCTAAACCATGCAGAGGACTGATGATTTGAGAGGGCCCCATGATCTGGATGTCACACCCAGAGAAAAAGAGGCCAAAATCCATAAGCAGGATTTGAACTCCTAGTCTCTGGGGGCTTGAACTGCAATGAGCAGAATCCAGCCCATTTGAGGCACTAACTCACTCGATTCTCACTACTCAGCACTTGTGACGGCAGTAACTGGCAGTGGAATTGCTACACAGTGTCATCCTCACGGAACATAGGGTACTCTCCAATTAAATTGGTACCACTTCTGTGCTGCCATTAGAATGACTTATTTGTTTCTGATTAATTAGGTTTCAGCTTCTTCCTTTTGGCATTGCGTTTTCCTCCTGTTCAGTCTATCTGGCCAGTCTAGGTCTGTGTTGGCACAGATCAGTCACTGCAATTCTGGATCAGAAATCTGTGCCTTTGATGAACCTGGCTTCTGGTTCCTGTCAATCTCTGTTGCAGGGTATCACGAGCCACACAGACACTCAGGCTCTTACATACACATACAGTGTGAGATCCCTGCAGTGGGGAAAAAAGGGAAGAAGGCAGCCATGACAAGGTTGGCTCCTTTGGAACCACAGAGAGGTGCCAACTAAAGGTCCCAGCAGCTCATCTGCCAGAGCATAAAGAGCTACAACAAACATTTGTCTCCTTGCTCATTTGAAGGCCTTATCATGGCTGGAGTGCTGGATCATGGTGGGAGGCTTGGGAGGGAGGACAGAACTCGAGCTGCCTGCATCACAGCTGCACCTCTGCGCCTGGCAGCATCATGGCAGCCACGGACTGGGCCAGAGGGTGGCTCTGGCAGGTGAACCCAGCTGAGCCCGCGTGGCTGCTCGGCGGTCAGGGCACTGCTCTTACACAGCAAGGAAAACCAGCAATGAGGAATCAAAACTCAAGGAGTTCTGTCAACATAAGGGAGAGAAGAAACTGAGGCATTCTATATCGTTCCATGCGAAATTATTGAACGCTTGGAAATGGTGCTTTTTTTTTTCTTTTTGGCAAACAATATATGGGGTCTCCAATGCGCAGATGGGAGAGCAGCTTATATTTAATAAAATAAAAATTGACATTGGTGGCACATTCTCATATACAGTCATACATTATGGATGATATACACTTGGTATAGTTTGCACACAGCCTAAACGTTTGTCCTACAGATGGACAGGGAATTAGAGGGATAATAGTTTACATTACACAAACATTCCAAATGTGTGCTTCTCCAAACACAAGTTAGGGGAAAATCTACCTCAGGAGTAGAGGACAAACCATAGCATAATCCATAACTCCTACTTCCATGCACTCCCACTGGCTTTGGGATATGATCCCAGCAAATTAAGGTACCGTCAATCTACAGGTAAGTCATGAAATTTTAATAAAAATCTCAAGTCTTCTTATAGAGAAGTTCTGCAATTCATGTTACCTTCATCTGGTAGCAGCAAACATGCATCAATGCACAGAAAGAAACACCAGATCCTCTGGCTCTTTAGGCCACACGTCCACCTACAGCACTGCTGAGAATGTTAAACCCAAAATATGTATCTATGGATGCTTTTAATGAAGCTGCCTGCCTTCAACTTTGTCTTGCAGACACTAATTTCACAGCACAGACACTGCCTCCAGATACGCCTTTGTTACCAATGTCCATTTTTGTTTGAAAATGCCACTTACTGTGCAGAACTTGCTTAAAACACCAAGTGAAGCAAAGTTTTCCATCCCAGTTCTACCTGGAAAAGGTTTTTATGTCTTCAAGCAGAAAAGAACTGTCACATTTTTAAGTACTTAACTTGAAACTCAATTTTGCCATCTTACACCCTCTTCACAAAGTCTTTCACAAAGACTCCCATTTGTGAGCTTCCCTCAGGTCATCCCTACCACAAAATTACCCCCTTTCAAAAAAGGCGTTAAGCCTCACAGAGTGTCACTGAGAAATGTCATACTTCTGGGCATGTCCAGCAAATGTTTCAAACTGTCATTTTCAGTATTTCCTTGGGCTCGTTGGATAGTACTGATGACAAAAAAAAAGAGTCCCTGTCTCTTTCCAGGAAACAGAAACTTTCAGTCACCTCAGGGAAAGTTGTTTGTCTTTGAGAAGAAGACAACAAGTGAGAAAACCTGATTTTAATGGAAGAAATACCCATTTCCTGCAATGACTGTGTTGTTCCGAGAGCTTTGCTCAATGCTCCAGGAACAATGTGTAAGAAAACATTGTCAGGCAAAGCAGCTCCTTTGCTATTCTGAATTAAGTTGGAATTAGGATTCCCTAAATCCTTCCTGCTGTGCCAGCAGAACACAGTGGAACTTTCAACTACTTTTCAGGAAGAGGAAACATTTACACCAGAGCAACATCCTAAATCCCAGTTCCAAGACCACTACAATCAAGTCAGTAATAAAAGAGACAGAGTCCCAGTATATTATGAGTCCTTAGGAGAAATATTTGAGGCAATAGCTCTCTCCATAACGATTTCTCATGCAATTTTAGTCTCAAAGCTCAAAATTAATTACAAACACAAAACAAATCATGCTGTTAAAACATATACTATAAACAAATTATGTTCTCAAAAAAGGTAACTTATAGCCTGGGAAAGTAATTGATAAACCTAAAGTGCTTATGAATAACTGAAAAATGACAGGTCAAGTGATCACTGAGTGACCAACATATAAAACTACCCAGCATAAGACATAAAACATACAAACAAACTGCCACTCACTTATCACACATTGTAAATAAACCATATGGGCTTTTTTTGCCCGTGTCTCAGTGCTGATGTTCCTGCACAGTGCTCCTAAGCCAAAATCTCTGAGCTGTTAAAAAGATTTTCAAGCCTCAGCTCCACCCAATATGACACAGAATTAACATTTCTGTTCAGCAATCAGTTAAAAAAAATTAAAAATATTCAAGATCGTAACAAATTCCTGCTAAATTCCACCCCAAATTCTGTGTGCTCAGCATTTTGCCATTGTGTGCCCTGCTCCAAAAGGACGGAACCTCCTGCACCTTCCAAACCAGGCTACACGGGCCTGTGTCACAGCAGCCACCATTACCTGCCACTGCCACCTACCCACCCCTGCTGCGCAGGACAAACGCTCCCTGCCTGCAGCCAGCCCAGCCCAGCCCAGCCCAGCCTCCTGCTCTAACACCCCAAACGTGCTCCTGCATGTTGGCAGCCCTGACAGGATGCCAAGTGCCTGGTATACCCTGTCAGCTGATTTCCAGAGACTCGTGCAGCGCAGTGTGTTGGACATGATGTCAACTCAACGGCACTTAATAAACCCACAGAGATATAATGCAATTGGAACCCAACAGAGGAAGGCATTAATACTCTGCATTTTAATCAAAGGGAGAGATAATAATTATATCTCTATGTAACTAGAAAAGCTGAAAGGTTCTAATGGGAAAAAAAAAAAAACCATCTGTTTGCTCTAAATCATTAAATGAGTGCTTTAGGACAATGTCATCCCTCTAAAGCCTGTAACAATTTGGGCCTTAAGCAGAGATGCAAATTGATTAAATCCCAGCATATTTTGCCACAAATGGCGGAACCCAAATACCACTGAACAAACAGTAATTTCTGCCACGCATCATGAAGACAAGCCAAAGACATTTTCCCATTCCTGAGTCTGCAAACAGGAACACGATTAATGGCTTTTTTCAACCTAGGTTTTTAAAAGCTATCATATTCTTTATTTTAGGAATCATACAGTATCCTGCTGCTGGGGGGGACAGAGCAAACCCCAACCCCCAGTTCAGAGGTAGCTGTTGGGCTCACATCTCCCACACAAGAGATTGTCTCCAGTTGTGTTTTCGGGGGGGGGTTGAACCAGTGCAGCTCTGAGGGGGCAGGTGCTGAGGCCTGGCAAGTGGAGGTTTAGGATTAATGTGCCTGCAGGGACAGGGACAGAGATTGTGTTGACAAGCACCCAAGCATCATCTCACGAACAGCGAACGGCACCACTGGGTACCTGCATCCTCTCATTTAAATCCAGGCTTGGTTCACTCTAAATTACAACTGTTTTTACACCCCAGGTAAGTATTTCTGTTGAACATCACTTTGTCCAGCCAAGACCTGCTAGAACACAGGGTGGCTATGAGCAGCTTTCCAGAGCTAGCTCAGGTTCGCTGCCTACAGAAGCCACACTGAAGTGGTCCACCACAAAGACAATAACTGAGACACAGGCTTGTAATTATGGTATAGGACTACTCCATGGGATCAGTTAGGTGTCTCTTACACCCAAAGGCTCTGACATGACCCAAATGACCTCGAGAACACAGTGTCCAATGGAGATGGCAGTGTGAGTCCTTCTCCAGGCAGGAGAGGACCAGACCCCCGATGGAACAAGGCTGAAGCACAGAGATTTGAGGTGCTTTTCCCTGGCTGCCACAAACTTGGCTGTGCAGGGGGGCTTGCCCCTGCCTATGCCCTTCCCAACAGGAAGGTTCCTGACTTACACTGGATCAGATCTTGCTCCTTAGTCTTTTCCCACCTCATTCACCTGACAGCCTGACAGGCTCCTCCACAACAGACATCTTATCAGATGTGACTGATTGCTGTAATCTGTACTCTGGGCAGCCATTAAGCAAATTACCTGAATCATTGCAAGGATTAGTCTCATTAACACATGATTAGCATCAAATTAAAATAATGAGTGTTTAACTTCTGATGTCTTCCAGTTGTTTGAACAGCTTGATCAGCCATACCAGGCTGGCAGGGAGGTGGTGGGTGTCAAAGAGTCAGGGAGAAAAACTACAAATAAATAAAAGGGTGGGCTGTGCCCCAGCAGAGCTGCAGCTGACAGAGACCACAGAGGCTCGGGCCCAGGGCTGCTCCATGCACAGCGCGGGTCAGAGGCTCTCGGCCGGCCCCACAGCCGTGCTCTGCCGGACAGGTCACCTTGCCTCGGCTCCTTTGCACCCAGAGCTCAGACTTGCCAATGCCCAAGATGTCAATGCAGCCACTAAAACAACAGGGTGAGGCGACCTGATCTTTCCATTCTCCTGGCTTTCCTGTCTTTTCCAAGTAAAGCAAATGCTAAAGAAGGCAAAGCAAAAATCCCATCATGAGCAATAATCCTGGAAGGCAGTTTTCTTCAGAAGCTCTCTTTTTTGAGCTGGGCATTGTTAACCCATCATCTCTTTTTCTGAATCCCCCTCCTCCCCTCCCCTCCCCTCCCCATCCCATCACCTACTTTCCCGTCTCCCTGCACCTGATGTGCCATTGGGATTGTGGCAAAGTCTCTCCAGAGTCGCAATTCCTTCCAGCCTTCTGAAGATTATTTGGCTTTATTTGCATGTGAGTTCACAGTTTCCTGCTGTCATTTGTTCTCTTGCAGGGCCATAGAGCTGCCATCTGAGCCTTGCCTAGCCTTGCCTTTGCGCTGCTTCCAGTTCAGTTGCCTCCCCATGTCACTGTCAGGCACCTTCCCTATCTCTGAAGGAAAGACCTAACATGCAAGACCTGCAGGATGGGGACCTAAATCCACACTCAAACCACTTCTCTCTCCATGAAGGAATGACAGAACATGTGCAGCAGCCAATGTTTAAGCCTCAACATCTTGGTTATTTATTCTTTGAAATGCCACAAACCATAAGTACGTATTATAGACAAATCACTTGTCAAAGCTCTTCCCTAATTTAATTAAAGCCATTTTTTATTCATACAAGTGCAAAGAAGCAACTTAAACAGATAACATTTTTCACACTTACATAAAATGAAAATAGCCAAACTAAATTTTGGCAAAGCATATGAAAACAAAAGATCCAAGCAAAGACTCTATATGTGCCAACTTTCATCTCTGCTGAGATGTTAGCAAGGAATTGCACATAGAGAGTCTCCTACTTCAATTTCTGATTGACTCCTGACCCTCCACATACCACAAACATACCAGTGGTTCCTGTGCTGGTGCCCAATGGTCCTTTCCACCCACCAGGCTGGAGCTGATCCTTGTCATCCACACTACTGTGAATCACTAACAGAGCAGGCAGCAAAATGCTGCTCAAGTTAAAGATTCTCTGTCCCAAAAGCACCTTTCACTTATCAACACTGTGGATCTGACTGTTCTACTGTCAAAAGCACAGGTGTCCAGAACAAGTGGGGGAAAAGTGTTTTTATCACAGCCCTAGTCCAAGCCTTAACATACATTTTTGCCTCCCATCCAGGTGACATCACAGGCCTACCCTGACAAGAAACACCTTCAAGCTGAGCAAAGCAAATTTGGGATCAGCAATACCAAGGAAAGAGCTCTCCTCTAACTCAACATTCACCAAAACTGACTGGGAGATTAAGGAACAGAAGAATTCCCATCGATCCAAATGTATCTGCAAGCATCATTTCTGTTAACTGAACCTCCCCAGTCACTCAAGTCCAGAGGCAGTGTGAGGGAATTCTGCAGACTGGGCACATTGCCCATCCCAACTGGTTTTATACCAGCATTTCCCAACATGACCCATTTCGTGCACATCAGTGGCCAGCACTGCTGTCCACAGCAAACACCTTCTAATTCTACTGGGTTTCTTCCCCTGTTCTCCAGCGAATAGCAAATAATTTCTCAATTTACCCTCGAAGTTCCAGTTTGCTGCTGTGCCATCCCTTACGGCACTCAGCATCTCCTGATTCACGCGATACGTTCGCTCCATCTGTGCATATTATTGACCAGATTATGTAAACTACGCTTTAGCAATTCACACTCACTTGGTTCTGCAGTACCTGTGGGTGCCAAGCATATGTTTCCCATTCTCCTTACTCTCCTGGGCCATCTGCAATCCCCTCAAACCAGCAGCTTTGCTATAGCCCCAACTTGGTGCCTGGTATAAATCCATCTCAGTCCCATTGGCTGTGCCAAACCCTGTATGTAAATCTGTTTGTGCAGACTTGGTGGTACTCTGTGTGTGCTTCCAAGGGTTATGGATGCCCAGCAGATGCTGGGTCACTGCTAACAAAGCCCCTCCTTGCACCAGGCCTGGAGGGGCCGGTGGGGGATGTTCCCTGAGCACCGAAGGAGACCTGGCAGGTGTGACAGCTTGGGGGGCAGTACCAGCCCTCATCCCAACCTGAGCACGCAGCCCCTGGGCTCTCTTCCGACCCCCTCAGCAAGGCAGCCAAAGTGGAAACTCAGCATGCTAAAAACCCAACAGGACTCACAGAATCCGGTTTTCAAAACTGAGATATTGCTCTGTTGCTAGGCAAAATTGAAGGGTTTTCTCTCCTCTTTTTGGAGAAGCCTTTGCTGTCTTCTTGAGGGGCAGAACTGAAAATCATACTGTCATTAATGCAAAATTAGACTGACAGCATGGAGACCTGCTTCTTATTCCAAGGCATGCTGCCATCCAGCCTGCTCCCTTATGGGAATGACACCATGTACTCAAAGGATTTTACAAGGGAAAAAATAACCCTTCAGCCCACTGCTGCAGCAGGATGATACTGGGGCTCTGCTTCACACTGGAGCAAGGAACAGGAACTTCAGCGGATTCCACAGGCACAACGAGCAGCTTCAGGCAAACAAAGAAACAGGTCCAGCCCATTCACAGAGGAAGGGAACAGCTGTCTGGAATCCCAGCAGTTGTTTGGTCTTCCTCTTGTGTAGCTGTCACTTTTAAATACTGAACATGCACTGGGATATGCTGCTCCTTTGTTCCAAACTCTGGTATGTTTGTAGCAACGGGGGATTTCAAACACTTGAACACACCAACAGGAATTCTCCAGTAGTGCCAAAGCAAGAGACGACACAATCCTGTCTCTTGTCTGCAAGAGAGGGCACAGCACTGTCACTGAAGAGAAAAGATATCCCCAATCCTGTAGAGAGTGACACCAACTTGGCATGACCCTCCAAAATAAACCTCCTACATCTGTGGTAGGAGGAAGTCATTTGCAGAGCAGAATGTGACACTGGAAGCCAGGTCCAAGAGTGCTGCACCAAGGGACAGTGTTCCTTGCCCATGAGCACTGCAGAAACATCTGCACAGGCTGGAACTTTGACACTAGGGAGCTCTAGAGCAGGTGCCCCATGCCCCTGCTCGATGAGCTCATCCCTTTCCAAGAGTCAAGGACCTAGTCAAAGGCTGTCACACACCTGTTGCACCCCAGGGAACCGCTGCACACACCCACATCTGGATTAGCGAAGAACATGATCTGCACCCCATGAAAGGTTACAACCCAAAGCACTCTGCTCTCTCCCATCACCCATCGTCCACTGCCTCACACACCCTGCAGAGCTGCAGGGATTTATTGCTGCCTCATATGAAGCAAATTAGGACATCCCAGGAGCCAGCACATCTGTGCTAGCTAACATGCAAGCTCAGACAAGAATGCTGACTTCCCAGGAAGAGTAAATAATTTCCCCCTTACTTCTGCTCACCTGGCCCGAGGTACAGGAATCCAAGAAGGATGGGGTTAGTGCACAGCTCTAGTAATTAAACAGATAACTCAGACTAAGTGTTTACAATTTCCTCAGCCTGCGTTTGTTAGGGATGCATCTGGATCTCCATAACCATTACCTTCTGCTACCTACAGGTAGAGATAATTATCTACGAGTAAACGATTACCTAGGCTATAAATTACCTACAAAAATTTGGGCTGGGGTTTTGCCAATCACCATTCCAATTAATTAACCAAAATTGACTAGCTGGCTTTAGACCAAATATTTCCTCATCAGTATTCCATGCCAGTGCATACGAGATGAAGGAAACAAACCAGAGAGGAGGGACAGGGAGAAATCCAGTGAAGGTTAGAAGGAGCTGAGAGCAACAGAGACAAGCAGGAATGGATTCCTGGCGTTCGTGGTGAACGCTCTCTGGTGTGGCACGTGACAGTGCCGAGGGCAGTACTGCACATGGCACCTGCAGCACACTCACAGCCGTTCCCATCAGGCAAGCGCATCACAACCATCAGTGGGAATGGAAGAGCTCAGCAGCCTGAAGTGCCCCTCTGGACTGGGGCTCTGGGCACATTTCCAAGGCCTGTTTCGCTGAGCAGGGACACAGTCACGTGTAGATTACCATGACTGGGAAGGGCACAGCCCCCAGGCCTAAGTCCCCCATTGCCACAGGAGCTCCCAAGGCCTCAGTGCTCCCCTTGACAGGAGCTGCTCAGACCCACACCAAATCCTGCACTTTCAGTAGCGGACAGAAAAATGTCACACCAATATAACCAAGGCATTGCATACCTGCAGAATAGCAACTGAGGCACCACATGCTCAGTCTGTGTGACTGTGCACACTGAGTATTGAAGAAATTCCCATCATTCTCTGCTGAATGATCCCTGCAGGCCAATGTAGACTTTTCACGTCTCTGTGTTCTAGGAAGATTCTGAACAGCAGAAACTGCCATTCCAAACAGAGCAATGAGCTCTTTGAAAAGTCCCCCTTGGGCTCAGCATCCCAGGGTACCCCAGAACCCTTCCAACAGAGCCCTGCGGGAGCTCTCACCCCGAGGAGAGCACACCTGAGAGCAAGTTCCCACTGCACAGGACTGAACAGCAGCCCCTCAGAGGTACCACCTTGGGCACAGAGCCGAGCACACGTCCTGCTGCTCACACAGGGTAAGGCTGAGCTCAGCTGGATTAGGTGCGCAGGTTCGCACAGCAGCATTCACGCTGTACCTCCTCTGAGGACACAACGAGAGAGAAATGTCAGAATAAACCATGGTATGATGCTGCCCAGGTCTTCCTTTCATCATTTGGGGTCTGCCCTGTCAGCCTGACAGCTCTAGGCGCTTTCAGAGAGCCCTGGCTTCTTGGCAGAGCTTCACTTGGTCACCAGTAAAGGACTCACACCTGTACTTTGTACCACAGCTCTCGCACGGGATCACAGGTAGCACACACAAGTGCTGGCACTTTGCGAAAAAAGCCCCGGAGAAGTGCAAAACTGCAGTCAGAAATCCGAGCTGTTTCTTCCCAGCTTAGAACAACCCTTCCCCTCTGCATAAACAGAAACATGCAGTCAGTGGAAATGGGACCAGAATATTTATTTGGAAGTGATTTTTACTGCTACTTCTTGAACATGTAAGGCACCTCATGCACTTCAAGGAAGATCTAAAGCTGCAAATGCTGGCAAACCAAGTGATTAGCAGCCGTTCTAGGCTGTTCTGGAGAACTCAGCAGGAAACTCCTTTAAAACCAAACAATCTGCAAAGAAAATCACTGTTTCAGATAATCTAGTGCCTTCCATATCACCTCAGAAACTGTTTTCAAGATGCTTTTCTCATGTCACCTCTGGTTATTGATTTATTAAAAAGCAACAAGATATTCCACTGCATAAAGTAAGATTTTTATTTATTTATGCAGGCCTGTCACTATTGATAAAATACTGTGGATGCTAGAGATTACTGCACTCCGTATAATTAAGGAAAAGGGCAGACCTCTGTGCAAGTGCTCAACAGAATTCTGATCCTGCCCAGGCAGGAGGGGTGCACGGAGAGTGCAGAGTTGCTCCTGAGGGCAGCAGAGCCCTGTCCCCCTGCCACTGACCTGAAACAGTCCTATGGTTCCCCAAAGGTATTCCAGGTCAGGGTTCATCTCTGGGAACACCAGACAGAAGATGCAAGTAGAAAACCTACCAGCAGCCCACAACTCACCAAGAGCAAAGGAAAACAATCAAAAGTCAACCAGCAAGAAAACAACCAGCACAAAGAGCAAAGTCTCACGTCTCCACTCGAACAGCTGCACACGTGAGGCGTGGCCCAACTGTATCCACCCTGCCCAGCTCCACAACAAAGCCAAGGCACTTGTGGGCTTGAGAAACACCTCCATTTTGAACTCTATTTATGTGCCTGTAACAATTAAGCCATCATTCCTGCTTCTCCTGCCCTGTTCTCATTTCAGGTTTACTCAAACATTTGCTAATGAACAGTGAATCTTTAGACTACTTAGAATTGCTCTGGTTAATAAACTGAGGGCATTTCATCGACCTTATTCAAAACTCACACTCATTTATGAAAAAATCAACATCAGAGAGAAAGATGGTTTCCACTCCCAGAAAGGCCCTGGCAGCACAACATAGGTTCAAGCTGACTGAAGCATTCTGGACAATAAGCAGAGTCTGATTTTCAAGAGTTTAATTTTAGAACCTGAAAATTAAACACACAATTGCTGGAAGCACATGAGCCTGAAACTGTAACATGGGCACTTGAAGTGCCTGAAATGCTAGAGAGATGCTAGACACCGAGCACTCTCAAGGTGCACCTAAGCAGTGTGAGGTGTTCAGAGCAGAAGACTGAAGACATCTTAAGTTCTTGCAGGCTTTGCTCAGGAACGCAAAATTATTTTCCAAAGGATCAGAGCACATGTGGAATTCCACAACTGGGCCATAGTTTCATGCTCACCTGGCTGCAAAAGTGCTACTCACCAGTTACAGTTTGGCCAGAGCCAAAAAAAAGGCGCAGATTACAGGCCAAGTGAAACTAAAAACAAATAAATAGAGTAACAACTACAGGGGGCAACTACACCTACCTGGCAGGTTTTGGAATAACTAAGAAAAGCATGAAAAACATCTCTGCTAGGACAGACCATCACCTGACAACTCTGGAGTAGCTCCCCAGATCCCTGCGTATCAGCCTCCAGTGTTCCTGAGGTCAGCCCACATTGCTAACACCACACTCTCCTCTGGCCAATGCTAGAGAAAAATCTTGGTTGAGCAAAGCGCAGACTAATCAAAAGTAAAAGCCCAGGTTTACGAAAATGAAGTGAAAGAGATCCTCCTAAAGATCAGAGTGCTCTCCAACAGTCTGCTTTAAACTGGTACTCTGGATTTACTTTAAAGCTGTGTAACAATAAAGACAAAATACGGGTTTCCATTAGTTGGATTCCCCTCTCAAATTACAGTAACAAGTGCCTTGGGAATTGCAAGTTTGCTCTATTTCAGAATGCAAAAAAGTTCTCTAAACGTCCCTTTGATCCATCACATTCCCAATGCAGCAGAACAGAGAGTCCAGTTCCCACCTTAGCGTTGCTGTGCCCCAAAACCGCAAAGAATGCCCAAAGCAGGAAGGGGCAGGTGCAGCTGAGGGTCTTGCCTTGGGAAACTCTCCCATACCCCAGACACCACCAGCCAGAATGGGCAGACAGGGACATGCCCAGGGACCGGCTCCTCACTGAGTCCTGCTGTCTTGCTGGGACCCTCCTCAGCACTTTGCTATCTTGGTTCTTTCTTTACTCTCAAGGTCATCTCTTGCTCATTTCATCATTCATTCTGCATCTCTCATCCCCTGGCTGGTTCTTTGACTTTCAATGAGTTCCAGCAAAGCTGGGCCTTCACCTCCCAGGGACCATGGTTGTTTGTGACACCCAAAAAACCAGAGCCGTGGTCCTTGGGGGAGCTCGGGGGACCTCAAAGGCAATAGTTCTCTGCCCAGGAGCAAAGAAGCCATTACAGCTTGTACTAGAAGATTTAATAGGTGTCATAATTTATCATGTAAACTGAAAAGTGTTTCTTAATTAAGTGCGTACGTTAATGAATTTTTTAATTTGATCCCTGTAAGTACCTTGCTATACTAATTGCAATATTCTACACATTAGTCATCCGCTGTTGCCCTTGGCTATTTTCTACCCTGAGAGGGAGAGATAGAGCTTTTCAGTTAAAGTTCATTTAACTCTTTCCACCCAACAAATTAAATTTTCTGTTCTTCACACTGGAGAGTGACAGCTGCATTCCAGCCTGGAGCATGGGAATCACGGTGCTTGGCACACACACCACAAGGGATGGACACATCCTGGCCTGGTCTTAAATGTAGTGATTTGGGTTCATTTCATTACCTTGATTACAAACAGTACCAAGGAACAGAATTTCCAACCCACTCACGGATCCAGGTTTCCACGTGCGCTCCAGTGAGGCATCAGCTTTTCTGATACTGCCCACTCGTACCCAAAAGTGGGCTCCCCAAAGGGTGGGGAGCCTTGCCACTGAGCATCCAGAGAGCGGACGGAGAGTAGCTGGAGGCATGGCACATTGCTTAACCATCTCAGCAACCACCCCAGCAACTTCTCCATTTGGAATAGACAAACTAGCATGACACGCAGCAATGCTGAGGCACTTCACGAACCTGACAGGCATCTCTGGCTACCTTCTGCTACCTGAACAAAGCACAAGGGTTATACCAACAACCAGACAATAAGTTGGTGCTGAAAACACACAACTTCCTTCTCAATGACTTCAGTGGTTACTGCTTTTGGAGTTTGCATAAACGAACTCAGAATTGCAACTTAACAGTGAGGAGAATCAAATGTGAATGAGGAGTTGAGCTTTGTTTGGCCTTTCCAAGTCCTAAACCAGCCCCTTTTGTAGCCTGTTGAGTAGCAGTCACTACGCTTGGCTTGTACAGGAGAGGCTGACACACCACAAAACATCCCCTCATTCCACACATTTTTTGGGAATGGATGTGCTATCATTCTGCTAAGATCCAGGCAGCAGTGAGCAATGTGTTTGCATGTGCCTGACCTATGTGCAGTGCTGAACATGATCAGCACCTAAGCAATTCTGCTACTTCCACCGGTACTTCACATCCCTGTCACTGTTACAGGGAGATAGAAAACCAAACGACAACAGAAATGGTGCCACGTGTGGACAGTTGCAATGTGACTTCCCTCACAGAACCCCAGCTGGGCCTGAGGGGCGAGGCTCTGCACTACACCTTGGGTATTCTGCTGTCCTATGGCTCATCGCTCTGCCTGGATGCTTCCTACCACACCTGACTTGATTTATACTAAGATCCAGCAGCAACTGCTCTAATCACTGACTGAAATTAAAGCTGCCTCTGAACTTCGAAGAACAGTAACACACCATGGTAATCCACCACAGTTTGTTCTCCACACACACTTCTGAGCACATCCTTGGTCTGATTTTGCTGGCAGTTCTTCTGACAAGCTCATGTGTGGAATTAAGTGGATTACATGGAACATGTTTAACTAGCCCAGGAACCTCTGAGGCTGAGGTGGCTCTGGGTAGCAACGTTGCATCACTCATTCGCCCCCCACTCACAGGCAGAGCCTGTGAAATTAATAGCAACAGCCCAGCATAACGCACTTCAGGGAAGTGAGACTCTTTACATGGGTGGCTGTCACCTGCTTTTCAACGAATTTCAAAGTGTTGCCTACAGCATCCTGTTGTATTAGATGAAATGCATCTTGACACCTTTCTCACTGTATTATGCTCGACCGCTCAAATATTGAGATGCAAACTTCCCTCTCTATTTTTCAAAAAAAGAAAACACTGCCCAGTAACTGCCAGAGGTCAGATCTTGGTGTTTCACAGCAGATCCTGCCTATCCAGTCCTACGAATGCCAGAGGTTGCCAACTGCACCCTGTTCCAAAAGCCCTTCTCTGACGCCCTGACCACCAGCACAGTTATTCCCAGTGAGTTCAGGAGCTGCTGCTGGCTGTTTCCCAGTCAACTCTTCTAGTGCCATCCACCACCAAAGCTGCACGTGAGCCATGCTGCCATCAGCTCACCTTACCCTTAGTGCCAGGAAGGGACATCTTCCCAACTTGCAACCCAGCACTCTACAGCTGTAATGATCAAGTTAAATCCAAGTTCTCCCTCCCCAGTATAATGCACTCCCACCCTTTGCTGACCAGTGCTCAGCCAGTTCCAGTAATCTCAGCAGGAACAACATGAGCAATTTCATCAGGGACGATCAGGCCAGCCACAGGTACAGGGAAGAACTGCATAACCAGAAAACAGTCTTGCTCCTCTTTCTAAATTCAAAACCTGAATTAGGAGGGTTAGAGAAATGGTATTTATCTTTTGCAGGATCTGCAGAGAGCACAAGCAAGTACATTTCCATTACTTCCACCACATATTACTAGAGCACACCACAGGTAGACGTGTCAGAAAATCACCTTCCCTACTACACATACCATATGTTTATGAAGACACAAGTTACACATATTTTATCCTAGCGTGGGATCTGACACGACACTGTCAAACAAAGCTCACTGAGTCTGTCACTCAAGCAACGACATTCTTGTCATATTTATCCTTAACCACTCCTGCAGACACTGCTTCCAGTACAGATTATCTTTGGTACACAAGATGCTGTTACTGTAATCACCCAAAGACAGTCAGGGAATGCACAAAACCATGAACTTGTGCTTCAGCCTGGACACACCAATATGCAGTTGCCTCTGGGAAAAATGGTAGCCCAGATACCACTGGGCTTCTCTCTCCAGTGGTCTGCACTTGTGGGTG
This sequence comes from Dicaeum eximium, assembly GCA_013396995.1. Taxonomy (NCBI): domain Eukaryota; kingdom Metazoa; phylum Chordata; class Aves; order Passeriformes; family Dicaeidae; genus Dicaeum; species Dicaeum eximium. Next base: position 311,003 of record VWZP01005342.1, on the reverse strand, counting down.
TGTATCCACCCCTATGAACCTCCATTTTGATCCTGTGCCAATTTTCACAGGTGTGAAACCATGACAAAGTGCAATACAATGGAAAACACCCGGCTCATGCTACTTCTCTCTCATGAAGATCACCTGGACTATATTTTCAGTTGGTGTAAGCCAGCATTAACACCTCTGGCATCACTGGAAAGATGCCAAATTTACAGCACTGAGGAAGTTTGGCCCTTTGTCCCCTTGCACAATAACCCGTGTTTGCTGTCACACCCCAGCACCAATTGCACATGGATGCTTTGTGGTAAGTGAGGCTGTTTTACACACACTTTGGCCTTTAGAAAGAGAAATTCTATATTCCTTTTCTAAGTTCTCTGAGAAACCTTTGGGAAAGCTTAAGGCCACTCAAGTGGGGGACAAGAAGAGCTTCCCAGATTTTGACCAATTTCTGCAGGGATTCTCCTGCCTTCAGAGGGATGTCATCATTCCAGTGCTCCTCCATCTGCAGCTATCTCCAAAGCACTGGTACAAACATGCAACAATGGTTAGGCAAGCACTACATCAGTCTGCAGCTGGTCTCCTCAGCATCCTTCTGAGAAATTCACCTCTGTGCTATTCTTTCCAAATTGTACATCTATCACAATGAGACACCTACCGACTCTGGGTGGAGTGACCCCATGGCTCACATGCTCTTTTAAGCACACATGCCAACCTACCTGCAATCCTAAGAGCTACCAAAATGAAAATAAATCATCTCAGACCAGAGTCCAAATAATGCCTCTCACTTGATCATTTATTTTTGCCTATTCTCTTAACCCTTTTCACTGTTAACAGTGAAAAAATCCTGGAATAAGAAATGGTTCCTCAGTATAAAGGTGAGGAAAAAGCAAAAATTGAACCACATGGTGTAACACCATGTCATTCCAAGTCAAACGTCAACACACTTGAATCACACAAATGCCCTGAGTGCTCTATAAGTCACTGGTGAGGATTTTATTTATCCATTGTTCAAAGCACACCCTCCTTGTTTATCAGTCCCTTCTACTGGTCAATGCAGCACAGAAACCGCAGTGTTAGGGACTCAATTCCTGTCCTGCATCATAGAGCCTCTTTGCCCCACACTGACCTAGCTGCTTCTTGGCTCCTGAGAATGTGTTAGGTAGAATTCAAGGTCCACTGGCACAGTTAAGACCGTACCCTCATGGTCTTCCATGAGTTTTGTCTCTCGCACAAATGCTGTTCCCTGGGAATTCCCAGTAGCAGGCACAGGATAAAACCCTGAAGCTTGTTGACATCTGGTCAACCGCACTGAAATGCCCTTTGACAGAACAAACCCGGCTCTGGTGGTTGAACTAAATCTGAGGAAGTTTCTCTGCCATCGTTAATCGTGTCCCCGGCATTCCCACAGAGCAGATGACAGGCGCCCCAGACATTTTTGGGTCCAGCTGAAAGGCATTTAATGTAGAAGACATCCAATCTGCCACCGAGAGCAGCACTAAGTGGCTTGTTCAGAAATGACATCTGAGCCAAATGAGCTAATTAGTTTACAGGATTTTCCCTTTCTCCCCCTACAACAGGAGTGGATTGGTGCTTTCACCCTCAGCTCCAACCTTACTGCAGGCTGCCATCCTATTGTTGGTCACATAGCTGGCATTTATAAAAAAATATGAGCTGCATGCATTGGCAGTTCCATCAAAGCCAGCACACATGCTGCCGACACACTCTCAGCTCTTTGTCAGGAGCAACACAGCATCCCAGATTATCAAAAGCAGTAGGAACAACAACACTTTCCACTTAAGTAGGGAACCGGCCCTGGCAAACCAGGACAGGACAAGCCTGATGCTCTCCAAAGTTCATGAACAAAGTCTGAGGGCTTTGCTGGGTTCACTTCTGCTTTCTCTGCAGCAGTGGCTGGGAGCTTCAACAACCTCAGGGATGTCAAAGTTGCCATTTTCAGTAAACCCAACACATCCACTCTCACAGCCATCTTGAAAGCTTGAAGCAAAAACAAAGCACCCACTCTCCTCCCAGATCTTCAGGGCTCCCCTCACCTGCCCAGACTCGTTCTTGGGGAGCACAGCAGCCACCAGCCCCTGAAACGCCGAGCTGCATGTTCCTCAAATCCACAGGAAAACACCAATCTTGTGGAGCAGCAGTGACACCATTGGCTAAATACAAGAAGTGCAGTGGCTACTAGTTCCAGACAAAGTTACAGTATTTCCACTGGCAAAGGCACAGCGGCACAGTCCCAGTGAAAGGCCAATGACCTGGGAGGCTGGATGACTGAATGGTGTACTTATCTCCAGATTCCAGGTAACAGCTTCAGACTGCCAGCCAGTGAAGCAACTCAGGCCAAAATTTGCCAGAACCAACATCACAGATGGAGCATTAAATTTAACCCAAGCTTGGAGACTGGGCTGTAAATAATTCTCTTGAATACAACATAAAAGCTGCACCAGGCTTAAAATTCACCACTTACAAGGGGTTTATGCTGCAGCTGGACAGAAACACTCCTTTACCTGCTCGAGTGGGTCCTCAATCACCCCAGCAGCAGCTCTTCCACACTCGCAAAGCCAAAGGTAACATCCCTCCAGATGCCTCCAGATGAACCACCAAAGCCACGACCACTAGAAGAACAACCTAAGCTCCATCACAGAGCCACACCGAGCTGCACACTGTCATACTCACTGTCCGTGACCATTTTGGAACACTTCCAATGCCCAGTTTGCATTGCTGTTTCCAGTGGTCCCTTCAGCACATCAGTTGAGCTGCCTGGAAGCATGCAGGCTGGCTGCACAGGGATTGTCAAGGACTGGTGCACAACACTGGATTTTAGGGGCAGATCTTCATTACAGCAACAGTTTTAACTAATTAGAACTGATTTAATATCCAATATTAAGCCATTTAATATATTATTTATATAAGTACAGGTTTTATCAAGTCTCAAAAGAGTTGTTAACCTGGATAGGACACAACATACTCATGCACCAGTTCCTACAAAAGAGCCAAACAAACAGTAAAAGGAACCAGTTGAATGACGCAAGTGAAGAGATTTGAGGATGTGCACAAACATAAAAACAAGTTATTTTGCTCTGCAAACACCAAGTACAGCTTTTTCACAGCTTTGTGGGGTCTTTTGAAAACAGGTAACTGGCAGAATTTCTCCAAGCCTCTTTCTCTGTATTTTACCTGTAGCAGACAAGGAGCACAGCAGACAGGCCTCTGCACTTGGGCTCTAAGCACACAGCTCTGCCTGCAGTAGTGACACATGAGGTGGCTCTGAGTGATTCTAATCATAGCCAGCACCTCTGAAATGGCTGCCATAGTATTTCTATCCCCTCAAAAATCCTCCAGGGGCACTGATGAAAAGAGCAGCACTTGAAAAAAATATGCACGTCTTGCCATCAAACTAATTTACTACAGCACAGCAAAAGCAGTAAAACTCAAACCAAAGTCCTATGGCTTTCACCAGGCTGGAGCAAGGGAACACACAGCTCCTCTAGTTCAGTACCACAGTCATTGTCCACACAGGAAGGGCTCCTCCAGGCACTTTGCTCACTGACATTGTTCTCACTGCCTCTCATCTGCCTCTGGCAGCAGAGAGGCATCTCCTCCACCCTTAGGTTCCTGCGTGGAGCGCTGTTCCTTTACTGCTGTGCCCATGTTGGGTGGCTCCAACTGAACAGGAGGAGGTAGCTGAGGGCTCCTTCTTCCTTGGCCTTTCCTGGTTTCCCTCATAGGTTCCATAGGTAGGACTGAGTAGAGCACTCCACACATGACAGCGTATGTTACCTGCTCCTCTGTGACTGTGCACACATGAGACACACCCTCCCCTAGGAAAGGGTCAGGGAACTTACACATGAGAAGTCATCACTGAAGAAGGAGCCTTCCAATGAACAGGCCACCTTTTTTGTCTGCAGGAAGACAAACCTTTATATTGAAATCATGGGTGGGAAGGAATATCAGAGCTCCACTCTGCAGGTTCTGCCAGGAATGACTGGGGTTGAGATACAGGACTGTGTCACAGAGAGCTTTCTGAAGGAAGCTGTTCTCTGCCTGCCACTAACCTGGTTTTTATTTCTCTTCCACCCTCACTTTCCATAAGCAACCAGGCTGCCATGCCCTCAGTTCTTTCAGCTGTTATTTTCTGAGGAAGACTGAGCCGGCCCAGTGAGACGGGTGGTGACAAGGCTCCAATGCACCCAGTCCAACAGTGCAAGTAAAAGGGCTGGAAGGAGGCTCAAGACTGGATGCTTCCCAGTTAAACCACAGGCAAGGCTGAGGAGACTGTCTTGCTATCCCCAGGAGGAAGTAGGGGAACCAGGCACACAAGAAGACAGAAGGGATCCCGATGTACCCTTAATCTATAAATATTTAAACAGTCCCTCCTCCCCCTCTCCTCAACAACATATGCCAGCATCTCCTTCAGCTCATAAAAGCCAATTCCCTCCTGCTGTTCCCGAGCACCAGGAATCTCCGAGTGGTGATTAGTGGATTACGTGCATCCCAGGGCCTGCCTCCAATCACTTTCCCCTGCAAATTGCTCAGCTCCGATGCAGCAGCACAGAGCAAAGTGGGCTCTGTCACTGGGGCCTGGTCCTCATTATGGCCAGGAGACAGCAGGAGTTTGTTTACACAGCTGGAACATCATCCTCCTGGGCAGCTCATCAGCCTTTCCCAGGGTTTCTGCTCCCTGAATGCTTCAGAGTAATCATCACCAGCTACCTACACCCAGAGCAGCATCTCAGCCATTCACCAAGTCAACTGACAACAGCTTGAGGTAATATAAGCCCCCTTACAGGAAGGCAAGTGCTCTCCACACAAGGATGCTGGAGCTTAGTGCCACTCAATAAATCAGAGCAGCATCCTGGAAAGCTTGCCATTAGTTCTGAGCCATTAATTTTTGCTGGGTCTTTGACATGACTGTTTGAGAGCACTATAACCTGCTCTCTCAAAGTTAAATTATAAAGAGCAACTTCCCTGAAGGTGCTAGTCTACTAACCCATTTAAGTCCTTGGCTAAACACCTCCAATAAATCACTCGGGAGCTGCAAGGCAGAAGGTTTCCTAGTGCACAATATGTGAGACTGAGCCATTCCCTCTCAAAACAAACCCCAGCTTGGGGCACCTTTGGCCCCAGGCAATACCTTTACAAGATACTCCACGTTGTGCCGCACCAGCCGGGTTAAACCACTTTTCACTGCATGGAGCTCTGTCGCCTTGATTTGCAGCATTCTTATTGTTTTCATTTCTGTAATGGAGTTTCTCACGCTGGTTTATGTAAACACAGTACATGTTTTGTTAATTGTTTTTTTGTTTTCATTTCTTTCTCCTGGGCGGAGAAAATTTGATGGACTTTTTCATTGACCAATGTGGTTGGAGAGGTGGTAACCTCATCCTCCAATCCATGGTCCTTCTCAAAACTTTATATAACACTAAGTGTAAACAAAACTTGGCTTTTTTCCTGCTTTGAGAGGAGTGGTGTCTGTGTAGTTCTTGTCGTGCTCTATTGCGACAGAGTTCCACTTAACAACATTTTCCTCTTAAGTCCTTTCCAGTAATTCTCCTCTCAAGAGAATTATAAACAGCAGAAAGCAAGCAAGACCAAAAGTTTCCAGTCCTGTTCCCGCTGCACCCCTGGAGACACAACTGTGTTCTTTGAGAGGCCCTGTAAGCCTGCACTTCCTAACCATTTCCAACACTAAACAAAGATGTAAACAAGTAAAAAAGGAGCTGTTTTGCAACCAACTCATGGCACACTCGACTCCAACCTCAAAAGCCTTCAGCTGAAGGTCCAAGGTGAGAACCTCCAGCTGGGCCATGCCCAGTCTCCTGTCACGGCACAAGGTGGACTTGGGAGCACTTGCACCACACCTGCTTTCTGCGCTCAGGTGAGGAGCCCTGCCCACAGCACAGCCCCCAGCGCTGTGTACAGCTCTCAGCTCTGCATCCTTCTGGATGAGGCTGTAATGGAAAATCCTAGTTAAGGCACAGAAGGAAGAAGGCCTTCTAGACAACTACGAATCAACCTAGTGTTAGGTTCAACCCACATTTTAATTGGTCTAGAACAAGGCAACAATGTAGCTGTGATCCCGTTCCCACTGAAAAGCCTGCTCCAGGTAAATGACACCTGCATGTTCATAGAGACAGGGAGTAATCAACCTCCTTCTATATGGCACAATAAATTATAGAGAGGAGATAATGAAGCAGTGCCAAAAAGTAAATACTTGACAAAACCTGGTTCCTTACATCTCTCCATGGAGTGCAGTCTCACTGCCATGACTGTGGAAGCACCCTTTGTAGGCCCACCTGCACTCACAGCCATCACCAAGGAGAAACCACTGGCTGTATCTTCAGATTTTTTTTTTTTTTTAATGGTCTCTCTCTTCTGCAAACAAGTCTGTTTTCAAAGCCACTAACCTGAGCCAAGAGAAAGCATTATCTCCATTAATATCCCACCAATCTACACTTATGCACTAATAAAGAGTGAAAATAATTTCTTGAACAATGAAAATTGCAGCCATCACCTTACTGGGTCAAACATGTTTATATCCATGCCTCTTACTTTTCCCACAGAAAATGCATCTTGTTCATGCCCTTTTCTCTGTCTCATCTCGTATCTCCTGTGGCCCCAATGCTCTATCAGCACATTTACAGCCACAGTCAGCTTTCTGTCTGTAAATAAGACCTCTAATTTCATTAGCCAATTAATAAAGTAAGGAAGCAGGGCCTCTTTGTACAGATTCTCATTACCATTCAGTGCTGCCCATGCTAAGCAGTCACAGCGCTGATGTGGTAAAACGAAGCAATGTCTGTGGAACAGGCAGGATCCAACACAGAGCACAGAAACACAGGGAGGTGCTGCTCTTGCTCTGAGAGCATTTATCAGAGGCCAACAGTAAAGATCACCACTTCCAAAGGATCATACATGCTAGTGACTGACACCTTGGACACGGGAAGACACTAACTCAGCCTTTGTCACTGTCTGAGGCACCAGAGATTCTCTCTGGGAATGGGATACAAGAGGTAACAGAATATTTAGACATGACAACTGCTTCTGGCTGACAGATCCAGCTCTCTTTGCACTCACACCTTAATTCAATACGATGGTTCATTTTAGTCAAGAGAGTAAGGAAAAAAACATCCAGCAGAAACATTGCATAGGAAACCTGCTCAGCACCACAGACACAAAGCAGGCACAGGCTGAGCCTGGAACATAAAAGGGCTTGATAGCTCAGCTCAGAAAGCTCCTTTAAGACAAGAATATATGTGAGACTGTTTTTATGACTATTATTATTTGCAGGCTTAACTAAATTGTCATTTAAATAACATATTGAAAGGTAAACCGCCACCTGCTCCTGCCAGATGTTCTGAAATCTTTAGCACCACTTCAAGCACACTGCAGTACTGAAGGAAGCAAAGGACCGAACCTCAAAGGTATTTATCTCCCCAGTCTCCTACTAGGGTTTAAGGAGATATCTATTATGCAGACTCGTCATCAAAATAATAAGGACTGTGCTCCAATTAGTTATGTAAATGAGAACGCAATATAGCACATTGCCCTTACTCCAAGGATCCAAGTGTATATGAGCACACTGTGATACATATGGTGATGCTTCGTTGCAACTCCATTTCCATTCCATAGCAGGAGGCATCCTGAAAGGGCTTTGCTTGGGCACTGGCAATGTTTTGGAAAAGGAATAGAAACATTCTTGTCCTTTAAAACACTGCACCCCACCAAGGGGCATATCCCAGAGAGCTGGGTGGACACCTCTGGCAGTGGCACACTGCAAGCTGTGCATGGACATTATATGTATAAAAACTTGCCAAACTGTAAAGTCCGGCAAGTCCTTTTCTGCCAATAGCACTGGCTTCTGGAGGCACTTCAAGCACCAAATAACCTGACCCCTGCAGCTAGCGGTCATTAGGTGGCCTCAAAGTCCCTATTTTATTTTATTTTTGCAAGATGCCATCAGCTGGGAGGACCTGACTCCCTGCCTGCTGCAAACAGGTGGGATCCCTGTGCAGGGAGAGGGATGTCTGTACATCAGGAAGGAAAAGACAAGTAGGGAAAAACGACAAGCAAGCCAGGGAAGAGAAGCCTGGAATCCATCATGAAGCATGAGTGCTCATGGCCATACAGGCACAACCATCTCTCAGTCCCCGTGCCTGCACTAAAATGCCCGTATGGCCTGACAGGGGACTGTGCCCTCTGTCCCTGGGAACCGACAGCTCCTCCTGGAGCCCCTGCAGTGCTGTCAGCCTCTGTGGTCCCCTCAGCACAGTGATGAAAGGCAAAAAGCTCCGGGCACTCCGGAGTTCTGGTCCCTCCCTCCTCCTGTGCCCTCAGGCTGACTGTGGAGCCCATCTGCCTCAGCGTCCACAGCTGGAGAGGTCCGTCAGGTATGAAACTAAGGAGCTAAACTAGAAAGGCCTGTCAGAACTCACAAAGGCTGTAAATAGATACGGCTTTTTCCCCTCAAGTGACATTTTACTTGCAAAATGAACTGTCAGCAGCCAAACATTCTGCCAAGTCCATAATTACACTCTATTCCAAGAAACTCACTTTCACAACAAGGAAAGGTTTCTATTTAGGGGTTTCAAGACAGGAGAATGGCCTCTCAAGAAGGGTCATAACATGGATTACTGAGTAAAACAAGGATATTCAAGTCTACTTCTCAGGTCTTGCTTCATCACTGACAACATAAATTCATTACTTTTTCTATCAAGATCTCAGGCCATGAAAAACCAAGCCCCCTTTTTACTAGAAAACTTGCACCTGAAAGCAGAAAATTGTTCCAGCTTCCAGACACAGTCTCTTACTACATGGTCTTTTTATTGCAGGTTTATGTCTTCTTACCAAAGAGTTCTTTATTACCCTGATTCCTTAAGTTTTAGCTTTTATATTTGTCTGATTCTGTACTGCACTAGTGAGTAACTCTGAACTTCATATGAAGTGTTAGCAAGTTCTCTTCACAGTTTAGTTAGACAAAACAATCCTTTTCCAGCCTGAGAACCAAGGACACCGCTGCAGCTTCAGGCCCAAAAAGTATAAACAATAGTGAATTGAAGAAAGCGATCTGGGAGGATGGGACTTCATGTCAAGTCCCAGAGACCCAGGCTGCTATTCCAACCTCTCCTCAGCTTTATCCCCTCCTTCATTTCAACAGAGTGACCATGCCACTTTCCCAGAGGAAAATCCAATTTCTCCATCTTTTCCACAGTCTTCTTCACATTCTCTTAAGTTCCACTGGACTGCCAGAACAGATAGCCCCAGGACCAAACACAGCCTTGAAAACAGCAGTCATGAGCCCTCAGGCGCATGGAAGCGCTTCAGTCCTCTCACTGTTAACTCCTTAGTGCTGTTCTAGAGCTGCAACAGCACCTTTAGCAATGCCTCTCCTGTGACACCTCTGTGCCCTCACTGAGAGCCACAGTGCATTTTCTTCAAAGCCAGTAACAGAAAACTGTGAGGTGTAACAGTGCAGGACTAAAGCTACTCCTGCAGGGTATCAGTACAATCACACATCCTCAACACTGAGAACCTGGCTATAGTTGTATTTCAAGACTCAGCAAGTTTTTAATCTGGTGATGTGTGATAACTTTGTATAATTTCAGTTTCTTAATCAAAATCTCATTCGGTACTAAGAGAAGTCTATCAGCCAGATTCATCATCTCATCAGAAAAGATATCAAGTTCATTTGACAAGCTCTCTTTTCCATACAGCCAAGTTGATTGACATTAATTATATCCAATGCTTGTTTCTGCCCCAGCCTGCCTATGTGTGGGTGTTGCTTGCCTTCCCAGGCTTCAATCCTCATCTTTTATAAATGAGCGCACCCCTCAGTCCCACTTCACGGGGGGCCGTGATGACTGATCCATCAGTCCTGGGACCCCTGGGAAATGCAGGCAGTGACAGTGAGGGAACAGGCTGCACCCAGCACTGTCAGCTAACACAGTTTGGGCCCCATCCCCAAACACCCAACAAATCCAGTGATCCAAAACCAGCTTCCCAAGGACTGAAGCAGACATGGGAGTGGACTTCGGGACTCACTGCATATAGACCTGACTCATGACTCCTCTTGTTTTCTAGGTTTTTCATTCTCTTCCCTCCATCAGATTTCTCGTTCCTCCTTTTCAACCATCTTGTGTGCTTGCCTGGCAATCAGAAGACAGGGATAGATCCAGGCAGAGCAGATGAAAAGGCAGAGGCAGAAGAGGAACTCTGACACGCTGTCCCTGCTCCTGGCAGAGACAGGCGTGTCTGCTCACACCAGCAGCAAGAAACGGGAGGGCTCGGGCTGCCACAGCAGCCAGGACAGAGCTCAACGAGGGTGTGTGGGCAAGCACATCCTCCACACAATACCTGTTCTAAGGAAGCACCCAATGCAGCTTGCCGTGATAACTAAATTTATTATTAACTGTGTATTTCATGATGTTAGTGACAATATGTTAATGTGATTTTTCACGTCCTCCTGCAGTGAACAGATGGCTCCTTTTACTTTACTTTCCACATCAAGTGTGATTATTTCTTGGTGCCAAAAGCCACCTGCCGCTCCCTGGTCTCCAGTTTAATTTTTTATGTTGGTAAAACACAGCAGGACTTGTTATCAGTTGGATGGCATCTTAATAAAAGGAGACATGCCAACATATTGACATCATGTTCAAGGGGAAGTTTTAGCCCCATCCTGGCCCCTCCCCCAGTTCATAAAAAATAATAAAATGAAGCTAAGAGGAAATAAAACCCAACAATACGCCCCCCCCCCCGACTCCACCAGTTTCAAGATGCTCGGTTGCCATTTTTGGGCCCCAAGCCAAGGCACCGCATTGGCCGCCTTTTGTTCCCACACTGAGCACCTCAGTCAGGGCTCTGATCTCTCATCCTGTGTAATGATAATTAGCCATAACATATTCAGAAGTCAAATGTAAGCAGGAATACATTAACATTGAGATCAGTGCCGCAGTAATTTTCATTGGGAAAATGACAAAGAAGGACACAAAAATTAAAATACAGGATGTGGAGAGTCTCAGTATCACTTTCAGAAGATGAAGGGTGAGCTCATTGGTTTGTCAGTCACGAGCCCACACTCCACAGCCAGCTGTGGGCTACACCAAATAAACAGCCCAGGCTGATGAGCCCTAGCAGCCCCTCTCCAGCGCTTGGCACACACAGCAGTGTGACACGCACGGGGAGGCTCCAACCCGCACAGGACACTCAGCCAGCCCCTGTTCAGACACGTCTTTCAATGGCCCGCTTCTCCCACACCTATCGTGCTTTGACTGCTTTATGCACAGCAAAGCCCTGGACCCTGGCCAGTTGGGAACAACCATACCAACAGCTGCCAAGGCACAAAACAATTCTTCCTGAAAACACTACTCCAAGCCACCCAGCATTTCATGCAAGGACAAACAACAGCACCTTGGGGCAGTCCAGGCAGACAGTTGGAGGGACAACTGGCATAACAAACATCACTACTTCCTTCAGTGTGTTCCCATGTCATTCAGAAGCAAAAATGGAGGGAAATGCTCTAAGTGCATCAGTATTTCCAGCCTAAACAAAACCTTCAGAGACGTACCAAGAAGTTGTTACAGGTCTGGAGCAGTTCAAACAAGGGTTATTGACAAAACACATGAGAATGATATTAAAACATCAGGCATGGAAGGCTGCACTGGAACCTGTCAACAGGTGACTGATGAACACATGCACCATGGTGAGTGTAGATTGCAGCTGTAGCTGCTCTCCATAGCCTGGCATCCTTGACTCTGTACTTCTCAAACCTAGAAAACAGCTTCTTCCTCTGAGCCACTGACCTCCAAACCCAGGCAAACTGTACTTCGTACCAGAGTCGCTGTTCCATCAACCTGTACATCACTACTCGTAAATCTCATTACACCAGCAGCAGCCTGCAACTTCTGCCATCAGCATGACAGCTGAAACCATTCCAGCTTAACAATTCCAAGCTCCACTTGTGTATTGCTCAAAACCCAAGCTGGCTGAAAACTGGGGGAAAAAAAATTTCAGTGGAATAAGACGGAGAGAGAAACATTACACTGTGCCAAAAATGCAGCCTAGAAACTCACAGCAAGGTGGGCTTCGATTATATAGGGAAACACAAGCACTTCTGTAATGAAGTCTGTATATCATCACCTGTTCATTCATTTTACCACCTAATCACCAGGAAGTTAGATCTGGAGCTCATTCCTGGCTCCAGCTCCTAATGAAAGGCCCTTCAGGAGTGCTGGGAGCCATCACTGGTGGGGCTTGCGTTCCTCACTGCCTGACTTGTGTAAGCTCCAGACCTTTACAGCCCCAGGAACTCCCATCAGGGACATGTACCTTTGGTAATCACACAGCTTGATCTCTACACTTCCCTCTTTACTGGGTTTACAGCAGGAGTGCTCTGTCACCTAGAGCATCTTCACACCACGTTTACTTACTGGTTCAAACAACTGAGCCAGACTGTTCATCCTGTGCTTTACCCAGCAGCCGGCATGCAGCACTCTGTGCAGCTGGGTCTGATGGAAGGATTAAGATTGTCATTAGGAATCATTTTGGTGGCTGAAAATGCAGCCTCTCTCCTGATAATGTGCAGTATCATTTAAAACAAATTAATTTCTCATTTCTTGCTGCTGGTCATAACTCTCAGCGTGGGACACATCACAAATGACTTTAAGGATGGACATACAATAATCATTAGCAAAGCAGAAAAAAGGGCAACTGAAAAACAACTCAGGCCCATTCCAGCCATATTTTTTCACTCTACTTTCCTGCAGTTTTTGAAACTCATTTCCATAATATAATTCAAGTGATAGCAGCAAATTATAGCCCTCTGATCCTCCTTTAGGCAGCTACATTGCCTCTGTATATTCTATTACCAAATTGGTTAATTAATAATTTCTCTGCATTGCCACTAAGCCAGACTACTTACGTGCCCATTGTGAGACACCAAGCCATCATGCGATGACCACTGTGTTGCCTACACACACCCAAGGCAGGGCAGGACCTTGCTTCGCCTAGGACACTTTCTTGGGCCGCTCTTCCTGTGTTTAAGCAGTCAGAGTTGGGGGCTGGAGCAATCAGGGTCACCAGGGAGAGGGTGGGAAGCACAGGAGCACTCACTGAAATACAGACTGGGGATGCGAGCATAGCCACAGCTGCAGCTCCTTGATGCAGTTCAAGGACAAGGTGTCTCATGCACATCCCACCAGGGACTGCTACAGGAGCCCAGCTCCCTCTTATCTGCAGGCACAGGTAATGCTGCAGCTGTTCCAGCCTCTCTTGTCTCTCAAGAAGGAAAAGTCACAGTGAAATCAACCAAACAAATCAGCTCCTGTAAGGACTAGGCTGCTTTGAATCCTCTAGCTCTCTGTTCAAGCATAGCTGTGATGCTTGTGCTATCACTTTGATATTAATGCCCATAATCCCCTGGGAGCAAGCAATTGTTTGTCTGAGTAAGCCCGTGCATCAGATTAAACATTAAACTATCATCTATTTAAAAGCAACATTATGCAGCCACTATATGTGTTAGCTACTGAAAATTTGTTGCTGCTGCTTTTTGTTTTGGTTTTTTCTTTTGTTTTTTTCTTTAGTTATGTAGCCCAGTAAGATCCCTACGAGTTATCTCTCTGCTGAGGCCTGGAGTAAATACACTCTCAACTCAGTCAGTCATCCACTTGAGCTTCTTGCTGAAATCAGAGCCACACCATTTGTTCCAATTGTTTTAATCAAAACAAAACCAGAGGAATATTTAAATACCACTTCAGTTTGCAGCAAAAACTTTACCAGGTGGTTTAGAGGAGATGTGGAGGAACTGCATGCAGTGCTTGGCCCCTGTGTTTAGCATGCATTACAGTCCTTACTGTCCCAGGAGCTCCACAGGCTATTTCTTATTAGTTATACACACTTATCCAGGACACAAACAACATAGAAACATCTGACAAATTCCAAGCCAAGGGCTGCCAGGATCTCTGAAAGTAACTCTGCCTTAAGTATGTGTGGGTCTGGGGGTCTGTGGATGGACGGTGATGGGACAAACTGAGACGAGAGATTTTTATAAGTCTTTGCTAGTTTAGGAGCAAGCAGTTTATTACTTGGGGTGTGGGTAAAAGGGCCCTGCTAAGAGCTGCCAGATGCAGCTCAGAGCAGGACCGAGAAAGAAAAAGAGTAAGGCAAGAGAGTAAGAGAGCAAGCGAGGTAAGAGCTAAGAGAGCGAAGTTCTTGTTACAATGCATTAAATCTTCTTCTGTACTGAATATTTTAATTTACACTAACTAATTTAGTACAAGATACAAATCTTATAGCATTTACATACAGCCTATAAGAATCACTACATTAACATACTGTGTTACTTACTGTAATTTTAAATCTTAAAGACTACCCTTTGGACCTTTCTTACCAAGCAGGTAGGGTCTGCTCTGACCCTTGGACTCTTGGTGAGGAGAACAGCATTGTTTCATAAAGAGGAAAATACCTCCTGCTGGCCCATCCTATTGTTTTCTAGTTGAGGCTTGGCATCTGAGACATCGTAACTTGCATTCAATTCTACCTCACCCACATGCTTCACATTCCCAAAGTCTAAACAGTCACAATTATAAGGCTTTCCTATTTCATCTTCCCCAACAAGTATGAACTTCACATCAGGAGGAAGCAAAGTCTGAGTGCAGCTAATTATGTGATCCATTTTCCCACTGGAGGTGATTGTTATCTTCCCCTCATCATCAGATGCTCCCTTCAGCTGAAACTCAGCCTCTCCACCATCACCACAAGCCCCAGGTATACTGTTCCCTTGGCAATAGCTAGGAACCTCCTCAGAGCTGTGCGTGCACACTGCAGGGCCCAAGGGACACAAGCTCCTAGCACAGGGGGATACTTTACTTAAGGTGGCCATTAAAACACCCTTGGCCATTAGGAGATTGTATGAGGCAGGATGCACACTTCTGTTACCAGCAATGCTGTATAGATATGCTATACAATCTATACAGTGTATGTGCAGGCATCCATCCCCCACCTAGGCAATATTTATAATGTATTTTTGTCATCATAATCTCTTCTTTCTTCTGAAAACCTCACGCAACCAATTACATCATCTGAACCCCGAACAGAAGCACAACCCCTGATTTATTAGCCCACTGAGACTGGTACATCTCACGATAAGCCAAACTCAAATACTTACAGCCAAGGTTCACACAGACTAATGCAGCATGGTTTTGGCAAAACACCTCTTTTTTTTTTTTTAATACCAGTTCAAGGTGTATCAATTACAGACAGTAGCTTGGATCTTTGTCTCTGCCAGACTATCGGGTATTACTTGAGATAAAATACTCTTTTTCTCCTTACCTGCTTTCCTTACTGCAAGCTTTTTAGGGCAGAAACAATTTTCATAGTGCATTTAAACATCATAAGGATGTGATCTGAACTGGCTTTTCAAGTTAGACAACTACCATACTGGATCTTATGAAAATCCAACAGAGAAGTTCAATGCAGGATACATGAAGTCTCCAGAAGAATGTGTTGAGCTCAAGGATAAGAGCCGTGTCCCACCAGGTGACTGTGATGCTGGCTGAGCTCACAGCCCCAGCTCTCAGCTCAGTAAGTGTAGGCTGGAAACTCAACAGCACCTTGGTGCTCCCCTTGCCTGCAGAAATTCCAACAAACCCAACATGAGCCCACCCTGAGGCCAGTCAGGGCTCTCCCAACAGTGAGACAGAGAGGTACACTTTCACAGGAGAGCCTTTCAAAGAAGAAATTACTGCAGAAAGAGTGGAGCAAAACTCAAAGCCACAGGAAACTGCCATGTTTGAGAGGGGATTCAACCTCCCTGTGGACACGCCTAGAACTCAGACCACAGCGCGTGGCAGGAACACCTGTAAACCCCCTCAGGTATTAGCAGCCACTGGCAGGGAAAGTTAGGACACACGAAACTACTCAGCGCCCAATGTAATTCAAACAAGCAGCCAAAATACTGCCTATAATTACTATTCATTTATCTTCACCATCATAAATCAAGTATGATTATCCTTCCTACTGCCACACTGCCTAGTTGTAGGAAGGACACTGCAATTGTAAACCCAACACAAACCCAAAACAAAGACAGGATGCTCTCATAGGTCCTCCATGCACGAAGCTTCAGTGCAAACCCTGGACAAAGCCTGAGCTAGCTCCATTCCAACACACCCCATCAGTGCTTCATCTCAAACGTAATCTCAGTGCTCCATGTTCCCAACCACCTCCATAGGGTCAGATCCACAGCTGAAAACATTTGTCAAGATCACCCATTGCCCTATTAGGCCAAGACTGGCAGTCCAGCACCAAGAACACGGTCATACCAGGATTCCAGCCGGAAAAAGCACAGGAAACAAACTTGCCCCAAACAAAAGATTCTATTTTCAGAGGAAACTGGAGGCAGAGAAGGTGGATGGAACATAAAACATATCTATGTCTCAGAGAGAGGACTAGGGGAAAACCCCAACCCTAAATATTCAGTGGAAGGAAAAGGCTTTCCATGATACTGTTTCACTCAGAAACATTTTTGCATAGAAATGTCTGCAACAGAGATTGCCTACTAGACTCACTTCTAGATTATCCTTTGCCACAGTATAATTCTATTACTCAGCTAGCCCATGAGGCAGTAAACTCCTCTGGAGCCAGGGACCTATTTTTGAGCTTTCAGAGAGTTTCAGTGACTGCTGCACATGTTTATCAAGAGTGAACACAGAAGCTGAGGCAGCCAGGCCTGACTCACATCCCAGGTCTCATCCACATCCCAGCTTCCAGTAGCAAAGTTCAAGCACCTAGTCCAGGTACTTGCACTGGGCTGTTCTCCATTAACAGATCTCTCTGCCCAAAGAGAGATTCTTCACATTCTGCTCCATGCTGCAGGAATGATCCACTTATGGAAATCATACCACAAACAAAGAGAATCTATTTAAAACCTGAACATTAAGAACATACTGAACATTCAGATTCAGCCACCTCAATTTCTTAAATGGTGTGAAGTCTACTTATTTGACAACACCACTTCTTCCTTAGAACTTTTTCACTATTTAGTATTTGAGTAGTAGTCTCTTTTCTCAGATCGCATTGTTTACTTTAGCAGCTTCTTTGCCTTTTGGAAAGCCAGAAGAAGCCGCAGGTTGAAATAAATTTTCAATTCCACCTGAAGCTTCTTTCAAGCTTCCAGACAGTTGCTGCACTTACCCCACTCCTCCCCCTCCTTTCTGCCCCACTTTGCCAATAGCTCTGAGCACATGGGTAGGCCCCATGACTTTCGTTCTGCTACAAACTGTCACTCAGGAAGACAACTGTAAAGATTTCTCAGTATGAACGATTAACTTGTTCTTTCCTTCCCTGTCAAATGGGAAGATGTAAATTACATTATTTTTCTAAGCCTAGTGACAATACGGCTTCAGTGTCAACAGCAGAGACACTTCGGACTCCTCACTGGCACAAGAGCACAAGGCAGGTAAGCCAGACATCACATTACCACAAGCTTTTTCCATTTTAAACTAATTTGGTTTGTTTATTTTTTATCAAATTGTTTCCCATTCAGTTTTCCTACTGCCTGGAAAACTGTCAGCCATCCTTCAGCACATTTTCATTGTGTCCAAGTTCTGGTTTGAGGCAAGATTCCCCAGTAACAGCTTATCTCAGTGCTCTAACACAAATATATTAACTAGCTCTTAGCTCTGTATAGACAGCAAACAACAGGCCATGCATTGGTGGCTTTACTCAGGCTAAANTCGGGAACCCGCCCGGAGTCTGGACCTGAGAGACGCTTTGGCACCCTTCCCAACAGAGACTGCTCACCCCCTCTCGGATTGGTGAAAACATTTGTTGTCATCTTGGACTGTTTCTTCTTGTGTTGGGGAGTGTTTTCTTTTTGTTGTTCCTTAATAAATAAGTTTTTTCCACTTTCCCTCTGAGGTAATTCCTCCCGAACCCGGTGAGTGCTGGGGGAGGGGCGGAGTAGTGGAGGGTTCGTTTTTCCTTTAAGGGGGCTCCTTTGGAGATTTTCCCCTAATTTGTCCTAAACTAGGACAAAGGGCTTTGCAGTTCAGGGGTATTTTCACCTTTCAACTTAATTACTTGATCCAAACAGTCCCAGAATACCTGAAAGACATTGCAGAGGCCCTTCAGTCTGGTGGCTGCTCTCATTACTTTCTCCCTTCTCACAAGATACTCATGGAGTTGGCCAAAACAGCGGTTGGGGAACAAACCTTGGGTGGCTCTGCACTGGGCCTGGACTGGCTGCAGCCACCAACAGGACTGATGACAAATGAGAAGCCAGGCTTCCAGCTGAATTTCAGTTTAGTTATTTTTGTTTTAATGTATGTGTGAATCAATTAATCCTGTCATAGAAGGGCATCGTAAACTGTGTGCCAGAGTTAATGAGTCAGACATTATCACATCATTACACCAGCTGGCATAATGTAGCATGTGTTGTTTGTCATAATATACACTGCCACGCTTAACAACCATTAATTGTTTACACGAGCAGTCATATTTTTCATAAAGAACCTTCAGTGACTGGGTAATATTTTGAAAGCTTCTTAAGCGAGTAACTCTTACCAGAGAAAGATAATAAAAATCGCACCCTCTCTTGTGGAGCTAAACATGTTGGATTTACACGTAATAACAGTTACATCTCCCTCATTAAAAAACTGAAAAACAACTGCAATCCAGCTCCAACCAGGTCCCAGAACTCGAAGGCTACTGGGCAATGCGGCCATAAATATTAACAGAGGTGATGCCCAAGTCCCCTCTGTTCTTCCTTTGCTCAGGCAGAGCACTGAGTACTAAGTCTGAGCCTGTTCTCCTCTCGAGCAGGTACCAGAAGGAAGAGGATGGCAGCCAAAGCCTCGCCAGCATAACCATGATACTATACCAGAGCCCGAGGCACACTTTGGAATGAGCGGCTATGAGCTTGTACTGCCTGACAAAGATGCCGTCACTCCTTGCA
Organism: Dicaeum eximium; assembly: GCA_013396995.1. Taxonomy (NCBI): domain Eukaryota; kingdom Metazoa; phylum Chordata; class Aves; order Passeriformes; family Dicaeidae; genus Dicaeum; species Dicaeum eximium. Next base: position 292,063 of record VWZP01005342.1, on the reverse strand, counting down.
TCCATCACCTGTGTTTGTCAGGTGGAAACACAACAATCAGTCTTACTTTATCATAATAGTTTGGCTGTGAGTATTTTCTTGGCTGACTAAAGACAACATTTGGACACACTCAGCAACAAATCCAGGTTTACCAGCTTTCTGTGAATTGGATTCAGTCTGCTTCTGGCCAGATTTGTTGGCCATATGGCTTCCCAAAGCCAAAGGCTAATAACACATTTCAGGCTGAAATGACTACAGCAGCCAGGAACAGTGAATTTGACCCACAGGTTCCCCGTATGTCCATTCAAACACACAAATACACACATTTTTGTTACAGTGCAACTCTGCTTTTAAACAAACACCCATGTGACACCTGCAAGACAGTGAGAAAACAACAGCAGTAAGTTGCTGCTTTGGAAAGTAACACCAGCTATAGGGAAGCCTGAAATGCTGAAGGCAAGGTCCCTTTTATTAAAACAAACAAACAAACAAACAAAAAACCCCAAACAAACAAACAAAAAACCAACAAGACCAAAAAAAAAAAGCAAACAAAAAAAAATTCCACCTAGAAATATGGAGTACTAATACATCAAACAACCTTAATGTACTGTTAGTTTGATTTAAGACACTCACGATTCCAAGAAGTGCTAAAAACAACAGATGCTGCTCTTTTGATGGGAAACATACACTCCTGTTCACTCACCTTATGGAATTCATTGTCACCATCCTTTGCTCTGCCTAAGGAAGGGAAGATGAGGGCCACAGATGTGGATAAAAAGACATGGTGCAGCAGCAATCTCTCTCTGATAGTTAAACGCTGTTGTGCCACTTGGCTCATGCCCACGGCAGCAGAGAAAGGCTGTGCGTACTCCTCATCTCAATTTCCACCTACGTGAGCCCTGATTCCACAGAGCACCAGGGCCCATGCTCATCTTCCAGGACCTCAGTATGCACTTGAGTCACACCCACACTCACACCCAGTCACAGCCCGCCCAGAGCACCCAGAGTTACCTCCTGCTCACACCTTTCGAGCCTGTAGCCAACTCACAGAGTTCACTATTTATTCCTCTCTACCACCCTTCTGGGTCTTCTATCTTACCACTAAGTGTAATTAGCTTTATAGTGAGTGTTATTTTCTTTTTGCCAAGCAGAAAATCAATACCCTGCTGCATAGACATAAACACTGACTGGCCTGTGTGTAGGTAAAACCAGTTGTTTCTGGGTTAGCATCAGTGTTTAAAACCTTCTTGTATCAACCCTCACCTCCTAGGCCATACTTGGATGGTCTCACGTACAGACATCCCTGTGCAACTTGCCTGCAGCATTTCTTCAGCCTCACAAGGCTTTCCAAAAGGGACCCCCTTAGCCAGCAGTCACAAAGTTATTCAGAAATAAGCATGGAGAAGCCCAAAGGATATTGACCTGTACAGCTTTAAGACATGAGGGGGAAAAGGCTCCAAGCATGTATCACACCTGATATGCCATATGTCTGAGGGTATATCAAACCCAGATGAAATTAAAAAAGATTCTTATTTTCCCAATGAAATTGAAGCCTAGAGAAAGTCATATCAGATCAGTATCCCTCTCCTAGTCTATCTCAAAGGAACGATTTTACCTCTTAGTTGGACTTAGGGTGATTGTACAAAGGCTTCCAATCTCTGAAATCTGTAATGAAATTTGTAATCCTGACCTGCTGGATATGAGCTATACAATTACTTTGAGTATATTTAGAGCAAATAATCCATTCCCCCAAAGCTCCAAACATTCACGGCTGTGGATGCATGGCCCTGACCAAGGGTCTGCATTATAATTACTTGTGTAACAAGGTGAAGGCCACATCTGACTCCAGCTAAACCCTTTAGGAGAGCTCATCCTCCCTTCTGACAGTGTTTGAGACATATTAAGTCTTTGCTGAATCAATATCTATTATGCAGGAGCAGAAATCAGTGAGATTTAAAAAAAAAAAAAAACAAAACATCCAAACAAGTCCAGTCATTACAAACCAATACATAATAACTCATAACTACACTGAGCAGGCAGCAAAACCCATCAATATGGTTCATTCCTGTAAGCTAAAACCAGCAGAGAAAAGGTTCATCAGATATGGTGAAGAAAACTGTTGGAATCACAGCTGTAAATAGCCCTCAAATTATGAAGCTTGCTCAGAAGGTCAACGGAGCAGAGGCACTCGGATGCTGCAGTGGCCCCCTCCGACCTCCAAGGTCAGCAGAGTGTGCCTTTATATATCTGCTTCACTTCAATCTGTGCTCAAGTTGCACTAAAATGGAAAAAGGCTTCATCCTGACCTTAAAGTTACCCAGATTCAGAAATTACTCACTCAACTATGGGATACAAAAGCCAGCTTGACTCAAAGCATTTTTGACAGGATAGGTAGTTTGAGACTCAAATGTCTATTGGTTTATCCTTGACAAAAGGACATGATTGTCTTAATCATACACACTGTTAAGCCAAGCAAACCTAAATGGCTGCAATGTGGCACAGGTTTGGAATCCACCCAGTGACTCAAGCCATTAATGTTTCCTAAAATTGCTTCCTAATCCCCTTCCTCAGACTGCCATGCAGTGACTGAAGCATTCTGAGCCCCAAAATCTTTTAAGTCTCAGTCATGCTTAATGATGAAGTTTTAAGCCCTCCTTCACTGAGGGTTAAACTAACCAGGTCTTTTTCTGGATCAGCTCTGGCATTCTCTGCCTGTTGCGAGACCAAGCTCTCCTATCAAGATTCAAATGCCCTGTTTTACAAAGCCTTGCAGAGAAGGAAACTTCTCCAGACAGTAATTCTGCGTTAGCAGCTCAGCATAGGGAGCAAGGACTGAGGCTGCCCAAGCATCCCAGACCTCCGCAAAGTTCCTGCGCCGGGAAGCTGGTAACAGATTGTCAGAAAGGGTTAAAGCAGCTGTCCGCACGGCTCTCTGCTCTCCAGAGGGTGGCAAAGCGCATTGTTTGGCGTAATCATGACACAGATCTGCATGTGTATATCTTCAATAATTCATGTTGCAGCTTGTCTCGCTGTGGGGACAGATGTCAGTGAAATCAGTGACAGCCGACCACGCTGATCCCTCACATAATCATGGGAGAGCTGATCCCGTGGCAACACTGAGCCTTGGAACCCGCCTGTGGTGCTGATGGGGGGCTGACAAGAGCGGGCAGACTCAGCCACGTGTAACACCTGCGTCTGAAAACACACCAGTGCTCGTGTAGCAACACTGCACGTCTCACACCGATCACACACCACAGAGACGCCAGAATAGCTGCGGGTGCCACTGAGGGGCGGTGTCACACACACCCCACATGAGAGTCCAAGTCACTCTGATAACTTGTGAGCCCTTAACAATTTCACACTCGATTCAAAACAAGCCAGATGTTTCCTCTGTTTTTTTCCTGCTTCTTGAATGCTTTGATTCCTAATCGATTCACCACCTCCACTGGGGTCTGTCCCATTTTGTGTTCTATTGGGCTGCTCCAATGTTCCAGCCACTGACAGGAGAGAGCAAATTGCAGTTATACCCACCACAGAGCTCGGATATAATCCCTCTGGGAGAGAAAGTGAATCAGTGCTAATTAGAATGATTGGATCTCTTCATCTTGTCTGAAAAATATATTGTTGTTAGATACAAAAGGCACATTCTTCTCAGCATTAAATCCTTCCTGTTTTACTTCAATGCCTTGTCCAAATTGTTCCATGTCCTCTGCTTGGATATTTAAGAGAGCCACCTAACTAATTTTTAAGGGGGTTGGTTTGGTTTGGTTTGTTTGGGATTTTGGAGTTTTTGTTTCGTTGTTGTTTTTTGTTGTTTGTTTTTCCAAGTACAGGGGTACGCGGCTCACTTAAGTCAGGTTTCTAGGTCACTTTCTCTTTGCTGGATGGATTTCCGTACCTGTGTTTGAAGCAGCAGTTAAGCAAACCTACAGCTAACTTAAGCGGGCGTAGTACACCTTCCATCATTGGCAGAACTCAAGATGAGCTCACTTACACCAGAAAAATGAGAGTTTAAGGGAGGGATAACTTTTTCCCTTTTGTGGCAGCAACCTAAAAGCCCGAGTGAAACCTGTCTCTGTCATATGTCAGAACAGGACATCTCTATACATGTGCGTACATAGTGGATTTCTGTCAAGTGACACAGACACAATGCCAGGACCACAAACTGGACTCTAGGGCCAGGTATTCCCAGTTCACAGAGCAGTGTGTTCTATGCCTTTGTCTCTCAATCCTATTCTTCCCCAGCAATGTTAGTGCTAGCAGAAACCTCATCTAAGATCAGTGCATTTAAAAAAGGACATTAATTCCTCATTATACTCCAATCAGATTGTTTTCAAGGCAACATCCTAGCTGAGTCAAAGTACCTCATTAGAGCTGCCATGCATACTGTTGTTTAACATCATGTGCCATTTTTCTTGGGAAGGTGCATTTACATAAACATTTCTAATCACAGCCGTGTAAAGAGACACAGTATAATAATTTATGACTTTTAGGTAATATGTCATATGAATCTAAACATATGGCATTGCACTGTATGATGGCAATCTTGGCTCTTCCAAGGGAACCTGGAAAACATCCAGTGAGACGTGAATGAGCCAAAGGCAATAGAGAACCATATCCATGCTAATCCAGGTTTACACCTTTCATTCAGCACTCCAAGCTTTCACCAGATGGTTTTGCACAGAAGCATTAATGCCAGGAATCACTGTACACCTGGTTTTCAGAAGGCTCTGATGCAAAAATAATCCTGATAAATGGCACCACCAAGTCAAAGGTGCAATGAATGGTCTGAAGTCTTTAGAAGTAGGTGCCAAAGGGGCCAAAAGGTGATTTTAGATCTTGGCCATTCCAGATCACTGCTCATTTGTTTTGCAAGGCAAGTTAAGGGCAGGTTCCTTGTCTAATGTACAGCCATTACACCCATACAAGGATAACCAAATACCAATTCTGGAATGATGTTTGCAAGCTGGAGTGTTGTGGGCTCCACAAAAGCTTGATGAAATTTGCATTGATAACTGAACTTCCTCAGACGACCACAAGGGATTTCCCTCCAAGTTTTGAGGATACCATAACAAGCAAAATGCTAGTGTCAATGCATCAGAGTAATGTACCAAGATTTCAGAGAACTATAAACAGCTGATGCCAAAATAAAATCACCCCACTACAAACCTGGTTCCCAGATCACCTTCTTGCACCATGTTATGGGAGTGTGAATACTGAGACAGTCACCAGAAATGGAGATAACAGACAGGGGTGTGTTATCACTTCTACTGCACTTTTTCTCCCTACATATGAAATGCTGCCTGGAAGCATAAATAAGCACCCACAGTGAGGTGTTTTATCTGAGGTCACCTGAAAAGCTCACACCTGCATCAACAGACAGCATCAGGTACAATCTCCATCTCCACAAACTGTTAAGAACTGCACAAGTAAAAATGTCAAAGTCATTGCTGCTGAGAGGTGATTCCAGTCCCAGGACTGGCCACCCTTGCCCCAGTTTGCCTGCAGACTGGAGTAATGCCTCAGAATGATGTTTTCTTGTGGAGGGGTGGTGATGACATTTGGTGTTCTGATAGTCTGGCATGGACGAGGGAATTCTGCAGGAACCCCTTCCATTCCAGGAATGCATTTTGTAACCATCCCTGCCTTGGCATTCTTTTTTGCTCCATACTGTCACGTGCTTCGAGTCACACAAGGTTCTCTTTGTGTGAGGTATCTCAAAACAGCATCTCCCTACTCCTCAGTGCTGCCAGCCATAGGGGACATGCCACTCATGTGACACATACCAACAGCACATATGTCAACTTTGTACCTCCCAAAAAACCAAAAGCCCACTTTTTTCTTCTCTCCACAGCAGCATATGCATGATGAGCCAGCTGTCAGAGAGATCGAATTTTCAGCTTCCTGCCCCGCAAGTAGGTTGAACAAAACAGCATATTGCCACATTGTTCCAGGAGCCTGAGGAGAAGAAAGGAAAGGTTTAACTTTTGCTGTTAGCTCCCAGTTCTTTTGTGGCAGACATGGCTCCATCAGACACAATGGCTTTGTTACAGCACGTTTCAGGCAGGGCTCAAGCGTTGAATATTCAGCAGGGCTCCAGGCTAGCAATTCTGTTGCAGCTAGGTTTCTTGTCTTCCAGGAAGCCCTTGACAAAGGTCACAAACAATTTGCTCGTTCCTCTTATTAAAATAAAGATGGAAAGCATTCATGATAGCTCTGCCCAGCAGCTAACTTCATCATCTGTAGCAGTTCCAACATATGCTTGTGAGATAATGAAAAATATAGCATTAAATACAGTGGCAGATTGAATCTTGTTTCAGGGTAAATATAGTAAGTCATTTTTTTTCCCTCCTCATTTCCTCAGAACCTGTTTAGCATTAGACTGTTAATATCACCACTGATACATGACAAAACCATTGCATAATATACTGCATTTTAAGCCAGCCCCCGCTAAAAGTGAGCAATGACAAAGTGTGAACATTACTAAGGCACTGATAGTAATAAAGTGCTCCAAGCCAGCCCTCTTACGGATGTTTCCATTCACACACCTTCAAAGAATGGGGCTATGGGCCAGGCTGTGTACCTCAGCCTCCTACCTAAGTCAGGTTCAAGACAGAATCCCTTCAGGCTTCAGTCCAGGTCCTGCAACTCCACCTGTGTCCTTGGCCCTGAGGGTGGGCACTGCTGCCCTGCTCACTGCCAAATCTTTCCTCAACTTGTGTTCTTGTCAACACGGAAGGCAGCTGATTTATTTTCTCCAAGGAACCCTAATTAGAAGCCTTGACAGACTTTGCAGACAAACACATCTTGCCGAGAACTGCTCAAATTCTCCGGATGCCTCACTGCTGCCCTGCAATATTCCTCTCCAGACATCTCTCCTAACCTGGGCCCATCTGAGCAGCCAAAGGCCTTTTGCCTGCAGAAACTTCTTGGGCATATCCTCACACCTCTCATTACAGTCAACAAATCCAACAAACATCTCCAGACAGTGCACAGTAGCTCCCTTCTGACTTTCACGAGAAGTGCCAGTTCAGCCACATGAGCCAGGTGAGGCAGGAGAGTGGTGACCAGCACATCACCTCTGTTCCCACTGCTGGATGTTGTGCATTGCCATTCCCACTGTGCTGCTGAGGGTGCAGCTCAGACAGCACACACACCCAAGAGAGAAGCCAGCCACCAAACAGGCCCAGAAGGCCAATATTCCAAGTAGGCACCACTTTTTCCTGGTTTGCAGGTGGCACAGTGCTGTTTGTGAGCCACATTTCCAAATGGAACACTCTACCTACCCTTACATGGAGCTACTTTCTTACATAAAGCATTCCTGCACTATGGACATTTATCCTGACGTCCCATCTTAAATCCTGATACTTGACTGTCTTGTCTATTTCCTCCCAATTAAACCAATGTCAGCTCTGAGGCCTGAAGAAGCCATGTCCCTTATTGGCTGATCTGCAAGTGCAACCCCCACAGCCACGTTAATTAAATGCTAGGGGTTTAAACGAGCAGTCAGTTCATTACTATTTACTATAGACTGTTCTAAATACCCTAAGTCCTATGGCTAGATTTTTCTAGTGATATTAGAGCAAGAAAAATAAATTTCTTGGAAATCACTTGAAGCTATTTTAGTTAAGAAGCCAAGGACTTACAGACACATACAGATCCCTGCAATTTCCATTCCCATTGCTGTTACCAGCATCATGCAGCTGTCCTGCTGTCTCTTCACATAAAATCAGAAATTAGGAAATAAATTTGCCCATACTGCAGCTGGAAAAGCTGAGACTCAGCAGATCAAGGTGCCTTCTCACCCACACTAGAAGAGCTCTTAGAAGCACTTAGGCAGAACCAGGCATCAGCTGGAACAGGGACACACAGGCATCACAGCCAGTTGTTCTGGGCTCTGAAGACAATCACCCAGATTTGCTTGGAGAGAGAGAAACCCCAGGCAGAAGGAGGAAGGCAAGAAGGAAAGACAGGACAGAAGACAAGCCCAGTATACAATGCCATGTGCAGATTGAGCTGTTGGGTATTCCCAGCTGAGGAACCATCTCACTGACGCACACAGCTTTCCTGGGTGAGCAGTGTCAGAGCCCCCATGTGCCCCAAGACAGCTGCACAGGGCTGGTGGGTCAGTGCAATGTTCTAACACCAATGAACTGCCCCTTGCCCAAGCCTGGCTATCTCTGAACAGCAAAGCCCATCTCCTGTGTTCCAGGGAATTTTTCTAACCATGAGCAGTTTATACACATTTCCCTGTGTGCCCACTCCATCTCTCAGCTCCAACAGCTCATCACCCTGACATCCTCCTGACAGATGCCATCACACACAGCTAACCAAGCTGCTCTTTCCAGCCTTGTCTCTTGAGGTGGGCACTGCTGCCCTCTTTCCTCATCTGTCCCTGTTGCCATCATCTTTTCCGTGCTTTGCACAGTGTTTCCCTGCCTTTATGTGAAATAATAAAACTATATATTGGGGGGAAAAAAGGAAAACTCCCCCCACCCAACCAAAACAAAACACAAACAAACCAACCAAAAAAAACCTCCAACCCCCCACACCAGAAACCACCACCACTGAAACAAAACAGCCTAAGGGAATTTGATAGAAAGCAGTAGGGCTGAATTTCAGCACTTTTCTAAACCTTTTCAACAGTATTTACACTAAAAGAAGCAATAGCTTTTACATTATTTGATACAAAACACCGCTGTGAAGAGAGCCAGAATGCTGTGGGCCAGCCACATAAGAGCAGCAGCAGTTCCAGGTGTAGGCACCCTCATGCTGGTTTTCTCAGCCCATTCCAGGAATATGCTCCCACCAATGGTGGAAAATACCGAAACCCAACCAGTACCTGGGCACCTGTGGATAAGCATTACCTTAGTAAGCCCAGGTCAGAACATCCTCACATACATCTCTGCTCTCCTTGCAGCCTCTCCAAGAGCCTCAGGGATGAAGGCTGACACAAGGGGGAGTGAAGAACTGGCCAAGCCAGAGTGACAGGGCAATCACATGATCATCATTATGGTGATACTCTATGGCCAGCTGCTGCTCAGACACCCTTCCTATCAACCGCTGGCCACTGACTTCACACAACTTCACAAGTTCTTTTTTCAAACATTATTTCAGATAATGCCACTCCTGCTCATAGGTAAGTAGGTAATTTGCTATCCCCACCTGCTATGTAAATTGATTAATCACAGGCAAACAGAAGGCTTGTTCCAGTGCCGAGGAGGAAGGAAATCTGTATCAACCACTCTTTGTGACACTTAGGTTTCACAAAACTTCCACCAAATTTAAACCTCAGCCTATGTTCCAGCTCCAAACTTAACTGTCCTTGGGCCAAAAGGAAACAATCTTTCCTTAAAGAAAGCTTTTAAACTCCATGAAAAATCACAGCACAAAGAACAGAAAGATGATTTTCTTTATTTCAGCCAAACACAATAAACATTCCATCAGGCGCACAGGCCTACACAGATGGTTCCCGAAGGGAATGGACCATCTTTCAAGGGCCAGTTGCAAAGTGACACCATCACTTTGTCACTCCAGCCTCCCACTTAAGGCAGAGTTGGAAGTTCTTCATAAAGCAGCATTCTGCAGATGGCAACATTTACACATGATGTATATCACCTTTAGGGAACCTCAGAGGTTGTACAGCATTAAGGATGTCCCTGGCACTGTCATCCATCACAGGATCAAAGTAAGAAAGTTATGAAGGAACTCTCCTTAGTGGCAAGGCAGTCAAACTCTGTACTTTGCTGAGAGGTATGGAAAATTCTCACAGCACTCAGCAATCCCAGGGATCATCAGGACAACCCCTGAAAGCAGCGGCAGTGTCCTGCCCACCTCCAACTGAATGACTTCACCATTACAGACTCCTCATCTACTCCTCACAGAACCCTCTCTGACAAGAGGAAGGTACAACCCTTACCTGATGGCCGCTGTGTTGGTAGTCTCAGCTGAGAAGCTAAGTGCTGTTTTCTGGTCCCAGGAACTCTGTGCAACTGTCAGACATCCACAGGAAACCCTGTCAGTGGGGGCCTGGCGTCAATCGCTTGCCAGCCCAAGAGCACTGGCGTGAGACAAGGAAGCTGCAGTTGGTCACTTGCCCAGCGGGGCCCTAAACACAGCTGTACCCCGGCAGAATTCCATGGGAGCTGTGGATCACTTCATGTGCCTGGCCCACCACTGTGACCTACAGAATCCCAAACCTGTGCCAGTAGGACCCTCTTTTGGCACCAAACCTGCAAGGTGCTGCCAGTTTTGCTAAAGACAGGAGCCACTGATAGGCTCTCACACCCTCAGAGAAGGAGGAAGACACTTTTCTTCCTCCCCAGGCACTACATACCCAAGCTCACTGATATCCAATTCCTTTGAAGCATTTCTGCTGAAAACTCCCATTGTATTACACACACACAGCCCCCCTCATCCAACTTTCTGAGGACTGCGGAAACTCCTCCACAGGCCAGTTACAGCTGGACAGCCCCAGCTCAGTAGAAATGCTTCCAGATGTTAAACACTGCTCATGGATAACACACAGCTTGCTCAAGGCATGACTCGTAGGAGCTGAGGGCCATGTGAGGGTCAGCATGACAGCAAGGCTTGGGATAACTGCTGTGGAGCAGCACAACGCCACGGTTCATGGGACTTTTCTGAAGGAGAACACTGGCAGTGCCTGTCACACACCATGGCAGCAACAGGAAAGGCAGAAGACTCACGTGACCAAGACCTGCATGCAAGTACCACACAATCAGACACACGCTACCTGTAGCAGACAGTGGGCCTCCAGTTCACTGATGCCCCTAAGTGAAGCCCTACCTGTCTCCTAGGTCTGACTAGTTCAGAAGTAAAGCCTTACAATTAATGACCAAAACACAATCTGTCATGAGTAGCAGCACGGCTGATCCATATAAGAAGAGACAGGTTATAAACCTGGCTAAACTCACTGTCCTCTCTTATTTCCACAAAAACTGCTTATCTCAAGGCAGCAGCATTCACTTCCTCAGTCTGCCCTCAGGTAGTAACTCCTTGATGCTCTGATACAGCCTCTCCCCTCTCTCAGCACCTTGTTCTCCCTTCCCTCCTCCCACTCAGCCTATGCAGTAAAAAACCCCACCCAAAACAACAACCCACAATAATCTTTCCATCCCTCCTGCAAGCATGTGTTTATCTCTTTATTTTTAAATGTTACAGCTTCTCAACATCTGTCTCTGTGTGCTATAATCTTACTGATGAAATATTTAATGTTTTCCTTGAGCCCTCATCAATACGTCTCTGTGTTATCAGCTTAGCAGATGGGGACACAGAAGGAATAACCTCAGCTCACCTGGGTGATTTCTTCTTAAGTACATACTTACTTCACTCTAGGACAAGACTCACCGTTATTTTAGCAATGCAACATGATATATCTCTGTAACAAACTGAATTCTCCCCTCTAACGTCACATATGCCCTACTGCATTGCCATCTTCCCCTCGGAATCTCCAAGTTCTCCTCACTGAAACCTAGTATTTCCAACCTCATTTCACACAGACTGAATAACTCAGGGAGGCACTAGGGCCACCAGAAAAGCCACCTGCCTAGCCAGCAGCTGCACCTCCTTTTCCTATATACTAGACTCCACTGATACTGTTGGTCTCCACTGCTCTTATCCAGGTGACTGTTTCTTATGCTCCTAAAGAAATGCCACTGAGACATCTCTGGGATCTCTAACCTGCTGCAATGCTGTACAATGCACATATCCCAAAAAACCGACCGCTTTTCCCACTCCATATTTTGGAGGTTCCTCTCTTCTCCATGTAGGTAAACACGCCAGTGATTATAGTAAGCAAAGAGGTTTCCTTAATACTATCACACCACTATGGAACACAGCCTCCAAAAGCCTTCCTTCCCTTTTTGCAGAGGTAGGCTTTGTATTAGCCCTCTGATGTAACCAAAGACACTTGACCATGACATTACCCATCACCAGACCCACTGTGTGTGACTAAAAGGAGGCAGGTATAGATCTCACCTTTACCCCTTAGCTGTTCCTACAGCACAGCAACACTGCTCTGCACGCAAAAAAGCCCCAATCTGAGCAACACTGTGACCTTCATTTCCTGAGCAGTAAGGCAGGTACCAACCCAGGGCACAGCCTACAGCCAGAAAGCATCTGGGAGAAGAAAAGCCACTCTTTGTATTAGCTCAACAGAGGTTTTGGCCAAGTCACCAAATGCCTGTCAGCTCATTTTAACTCCTGGCCTCAGCCGTGTATTCAGCATAGAAGCAAACACAAGTACTTGGAAGTACTGTAAGGAGATGCACTCAGCAGAGCAGCATTCCAACACAGGCCAGCCCATGTGTCTGCATCTCCATGGACATTTACCTTGTCCCTGCCGTGCCTGCCAGCACAGTGGTCCAGCACCAGCCCCTGCCCCGAGGAGTAGGTCCAGGGGTGTGTGGGCAGTGCTGCTGTGGGGAACCCCAGGTACAGAGTCAGCAGGAGCTGATCCCAGTGCGCCACAGCTCAGCCCAACACATCACGGAATGAGAGCTCAGCTGAAAGGTATTTGCTGTATGTTAGGGCATGTTGGGGGGAGGGTTTTTATTTATTTGGTTTATAATCCTATCTGAATAAAGGTAAACACATAGGGATTATAAATGAAATAAATCTGAATCGAGATAGAATGGCGGTGGGAGAAAAAAATCTCAAGAGGGTCAGGAGATAATGAAGATTATACTGCAATATTGGGATTATGATGTTAGTTCTTTATTTCAATAAAACTGGATAGAGATCTTTTATATCAGGGACAGAGCTTAGCTGTAAGGACAAAGTAATCTTCTGGGAATTATGCACACAAGCTCAACATCATTTTTATTGGATGGCTGATGAACTGGAAAACTCCAGGATAGCCTGGTTTTAATTTGTAATCTTAATTTTCATATAAATTGGTACAGTTGGAGGAAGGGGGGCAGATGCAGAGGGACTCTAATGCTGTGCTAATATTGCAGCATTAAGACAGCACATGCATTAGGCTACAACTGTAACTCATCTACTATCTGATCCTGTCTTTCTGTCTATCCATCTGTCTTCCATCTTCACATCTATCATTTCCCCACCAAAAAAAATCTCAACAATGACCCAAGAGCAGAAAAGACTCAGTGTAACATTTAATCCAGCAAGGTCCATCCACAATACACCTACAAACCTCTCACCTATTAACTAATCCAGGTCAAATTCCTGACCTCTGAGATACGGGGACTCCCACCTATGGCTTCTCCAAGTGCTCACTTAACACAACTACAACATCAGTGAAATGGATCATCTGGCTCCCCACCCCAGCATTTAGTCTCTGCCTCAATCCACTAAAACTCACTTGGCAACTCTGTTTTTTCTTCTGCAGAGTTCAGTTATTTCTCCTGCCTCCATCACCTCTTTCTTCAGCAACAAGAGAGGGAAATACAAGTGAGATGGGACTGTGACAGACCAGTCGTGGGTCCAAGAACAGAGCACTGGTCTCCTCAGCAGCTCTGTTGCACAGGGTTTGCGCACACACAGAGCAGCTACTTCCCTAACAGTGCCGAGCTGCACAGCCACCAGCAGTGACTGACTGTCCTGGAATGGATTTATTCCATCACTAACATGCAGTTTACACAAGCACTGGATTGCAGTAGCTGTCGCCCGTATTCCTCTAAGCTAAGAGGAACCTTCCTTCTAAGTACCAAACCTTCCTGCTAAGTACCAAACTCACAGCATTGATGAACAGCTGCTTTCATAAAGGCAGCAATAACCAAAGGAGCTCCCAGAATTCCTTAGCACCTGAGCATCAAAACAAGATCTTCAGGGGAAAATTGAAATGCGAAAAAGATCTATATTTCCTTATGCAGATATCCTGCAATCTTAGCCTTTAAAACATGGTCTATTGGTGCTGAGACAGAGAAAAAAGAAACACCAAACTTCTCTTTCCACTCCTCAATATGCAGCAACTGTGAAACAGAGAATGGGCAAAGCCAGTTTTTACAACCTGCTTGATAGCAAAATGGTGAGTGAATAACAAAGGAGAGTCTGACTGACTTGTACATAGTCTTATAGAGTAAGTTTCTTTATGCCAGTCAGGAATGCCTTAAATCAATTCCCACTTCTAGTTTTGTTTCTGAGATGACATGGTGACATGCTGCCAAAAATACTGTGAGCAAGTAGGACAAAGGGCTTGTTTGCCTTCCCCTGTTCCTCCTCCTCCCCTGCCACCATACATCCCTTCAAGTTCTTTCCCCACCTCAATCCTCTCCTCTGGAGAGCCAACAAGGCATCAAAAGGAGCAGCAGCAGCAATGCATCACCAGTGAGCCTGCACTGCATCATCAGTGAGCCTGGAAAGAGTGTGAAAAATCATGCCAGATAATGCAATTGTATCAAAGCAGGAGATCAAGACGCGTGTGATGACATCTTATTCTGAGCTTCAAAAGAGCCTCCAAGCATCTCATCAAGCCTTCCGAAAAAATCAGGCAGTTGTGCACAGCCAATTCTGGCTGCAAGTTAGTCAGAGGGATGAAGGGAGGGGCAGGGCAGAGATGAGGATCAAATGGTCAATTAATATAATGGCTGAAGATTAACAAGGAGGTGCCCCAAGACACTAAGACCAGAGTTATTTACAGTCATTAGTCATGATTTAGAGAAGAAGCTGAGAAATGAGGTGACGACCTATGCAGATAATACCAACTCATTTGGATTAGTCCAACCTATAGAGGACTTTGAGGAACATAGAATAGATGAAAGACAGAACAATTATAGCAGTAAGTAATGAGCACTGGAACCAGTAATGTCAACGATCCTCTGCCAAATCCCAGGCAGAGACTACAGCAGATCTGAGAAGTCAGACAGGTTTTTTGAGACAGCAGGACAAGGAACCTGTCTCTGTAATGGTACAGACACAAATAACAGAGAAGTGTGCTGGAAATCATACTGAAACCTGGCTCCAGACACAAATATGAGCACAGGTGCCCTATTAAGGGGGTCAGACTTTTTTTTTTTTTTGCTTAATGATACACAATCATTTCAGAAAATGATGGAAATAATTACACTCAGTAAAGTTTAAAGGCAGCCACATAAACGTAAGTTAAAAATATTTTTTTGTATTTTTGCTGTTTGTCCTTCAAACTCATTGTATCCAACCTTGTTCTTATAATAAAACCAGGACAATAACGCATTTTTCCATCTCAGACAGGTGCCATAAGCAAGACTTTATCTTTAAAAATAGCCACCTATCATCACACATCAAAAATGCTCACACTTGGCTTTACCATTCTGCCTTTGTCACTTTGCAACTGCCCATTCAGGATTTTTTTTTCCTTTTTAAAAATTTACCCTGGAATATTTGGGATGCTTATCACCAGCAGGAAGTCAGAGGATTGCCACATCATTCAGTGTAATGTTCTCATGTTTCTGCTGCATTACTTCCTGACAAGTATACAGAAGAGATGACACTTCCAAGACATTAATTTTATCACATTGCTATATCCAGGTATGCATGGATCACCACTGATGTTAAATGAATAAGTTAAAAAAGCATCTATAAATTACAAAGCAAGCAGTGGGGATCCAGGAGAGAAACGGAATTCCCCTCAAAATGACCACTGGTCTTTCACTTGGTGGACAGAAGTGAAAACCCCTTAGTTGTGAGAAAATATCAATTTTGTATTAGTTTTGTGCAGCATTTTACAGCCTCCCAGTATTCCTGTTGTTTCCAACCATTTTTAATTTTGTACTAAGAAAAGATACAGGAACAGAAAAATACTTCCTGGCTCTCTGCCTGCACTTCTCCTTAGGACCATCACACCACTTATCAGCTATGACCCAATCCTGAGCTCCATCCTTAGGACATCCCAGAGCCCCAGGGATCCAAGCATAACCCTCAGCAAAGCAGCAAAGCAAGCACTGGCACAGAGCTGGGAGTGTGCCCTGGGGACAGATGGTACATGGAGTCCTGGCAGCAGGACATGTCAGCTCCAGACCACCTCAACTCTTGCAGCCCAGCTGGGAAGTTGGTCTTGACCTCACATAACTCTCCAGAAGGAGAGAGTGTTCAGGGAGAAACAACAGGCCTTTCATTTGCACTGCTCAGACTGCAGATGAATGGATGCCTCACCACAACTCATCGTCAATGGAGGATGGAAAAGTCCCTGGCTCCATGAAAACCATTCAATACACAAAACTTCCTGGAAACGTTAAAACACCAAACCAGCCTTCACTTACCACAAACTATTTCTTCTTCTTATCTGTGCACTACTCAACTGCACTTTTTGTGCACAGACTAAAAACGACTAACTAAAAAACTCATTTGAGCTGAAATGCTGCTTTTCACAGGCTTTACCAAGACTCACTGCCCAGAACACCCTTGCAAGCAGGCTCCCATGGTGAATAGAAAACAGAAACATTTCTTTTAATGCATCAGGGACCTGGGTTGTATAATTCAGTACCCACAGTTTCCAGTCCAGCCCAGGTTTGGTCCTTCCCTTCCCCTAACCCCTACAGCCTTGTGCCATGGGGGCTTAGCCTGTGCATAGTCTCAGTTACAGCAGCAGTCAGGGTTATGGTGCACTGTCTGTTCCGGGTACTAGTTCCTGTTAAGTTGCCATCAACGGCAAAGAGAAGCAACTAAAAGCTCCTTTGGGTTCCCGCTGTCATCTTGCCTCCTTATGCCATCTTTTCTTGCAATTTCAGGCTTGCTCCTTCCAAATGTGCTTAGTTAAAAGCTTTTCTTTTGGCTCTCAGGGCAAAGACTTCAGTACTAAGTAGCTTTCCCACTGCTTCCATCTAATCTTCCTATTTATCAACCTGAAGATTCCTCAGCTTTGCTAATCTTTCCTGAGACCATATAATCCTGAGAGAGATTTCCTAGGGAAAAGAGAGTTAACCAAGCTGCCCGATAATTGCCGTTTGGAACTTTGGCTCTCATTTTGCACACTATGCTCCAGCTCAGCCAGGACTGTATCATTTGGCAGCACACAACTCCAGTCTGCCCTCAATTCCCGTTTTTCTCCTGAAGGACTTCATGGGACCACATCTTTCATACCCAGCATGGAGAAAAGCAATTCCTTGTTAGCTCCTTGATTCTTGCATCCAGAACAGGATTGTGTTATCTGTGGTTAGCAGCACTACCCAGACAATAGCTTTAAGGGGAGAAAAAGCACATAGCTGTTCTTCAAGGGAAACCTACCCATCAGAGCCCTTTTCTCAACATGCTGCCCAGCAGTCACAGCAGCTTTCCTTCCCACTGAACTAGGCACTGTCTTGATCTTGAAGGCTGGACTGCCCTTTGTTCATTTACAAACCTGCAAAAACCTTCTCCCCCATAAATGGTGGTTGTTCTCTAAAAAGGGTGACCAAGAACAAATCCAGCCTTCACACAGCCATGGAAACCCACCACACTTTCATGTTACCAAAATTCCTACAACAGTCTTAGGCAAAGTAGACCTGTATTATTTACTTTCCCCCCTACTCAAGGAGGGAACTGCAGAAGAGCCAAAAAAGACTTTTAGGTGGATTTCAACTGAAATAGAGCACATTATATGGATTTATTCTGTATTTCTATGTGAAATATACACAGCAGTCCCAATACTTCTCCATTAGGTTGAAGACAATGCTATATACACTATAAACACTTAGGCTTTTAAAATATATTTGTATATTAAACACACATAGGAAAGTATTCCTTGTATCCACATGATTCCAAACCATCCCTTCAGCCACCTGGCTGTGGGAGGCAGGCATTGCTGTACCCCACATTCAGTGGCAGGTAATGCTGTCCCTCATGGCACCTTTCTTCCACCTGTGCCTAAGGCCTGCTTTAAGAACTGCCTTACCTGCCATTTTCCATCAAGACAGAAAAAAGCAGCTAGCACAAACCTAGTTTTTTGTTGAGACTTGCTGAACATCAATCAGCTTCAGCCTTAATAAGGGGCTTTCCGCTGGATATTGAAGTCCCTGACTTGGAGGAGGCTGATGCCACCCTCAGCAGAGCTACAAACCACAAGAGCAGACACAAACTGAACACTGCCATCCATCCCCCAGTATCAGACACAGTAAGCAAAGGCCTTGCTTGTTCACAAGGAAACTCTCAAGTGTTTAAATAGCTAAAAACAATTTACCTTCCCTAATTCGAAATTTCTCTACTCTGCTAACAAACTTCCTGGAAAACACCTTCAGTTTTAGTTTCTTCCAAACAAGAAGGGACACAAGCTAAGCAACGATTTCAGTACCCACCCCCATCCTGTACAATATATTTTTAATCAAGAATCACAGGTTAATCCCAGCTTTCAAAATACAATAATCATAAAATTTTTTATACACTACACTCATTCCACAACTGGACATGAAAATATCTAATCCTGTAAAACTACACAAATTTCTGATCAAAGTATAGCAGGTAAATCAAACCTGAAATGAAAGGATTAGAAAAGGTTACTGTAATACTTTTCTGTTAAATAACACAGAAGCAGATTTCACTGAATCTTACTCTGTAATTCCCATCTGGAAAAGAAGCACTGGTAGAATGAACAGGTTTGAAGAAGGCCTTTTTATGACATCTGTAAAGTAAACCCTAGCAATCAGAGCCCATCCTAATCCTTCATTCAGCAGCTGTCCTTGGCATACAACCACAGTCGTACTGTTCAAACCCCGGTCCTTGGGACAGCTACACCAATTCATACAACTTGTGCTCTTCCCCCAAACTGCCCATCACCTTCCCAACTATTCCAACTCAGCTGAGAGCCAGGGGCGGCATTCAAGTTCTCTCTGCCCTACCCAGCACCCACCTGCTCTCTCCATTAGCGCACATCCCGTCATCCAAGGATACCACGGCCAGTGGCACTCCAGAGACTAATCAAGGGACACTCACAGGTGCTGTTCCAAGATCCCTACCCAAAGGGCCAGCTCCACATCCTCCACTTCCCCCTTTTTGTTAAGTCACACAAAAGGAAGGCCTTTTGCTAGCTCCCACTGAAACCTCAAGAACACTTGGGAACATGGCGTGGATATGAACTCTGCACCCACCTAGGTCCAAGGCATCAAAGGACAAGGAAACCTGAAGGTTTCCCTCTTCCTTGCAGATAATCTGAAACTGAGAAATCACCTTTTACTTGATTCACCATGATCTGAAACATCCCCATGTGGGCAGCTTAGCACTGCAAAGCATCACAAGGGATTTTCACCTTGCTGTGTGTGGAGATGCAGCACACACAAGTTACTTGTTCTGATTTTACTAGAACCCAGAAGGGCAAGAGGACAACAACCACTCATGCTCTAACTAGAATTTAGAGTGTGCCTGTATAAACCTCTTCAGTACTCATTTCCAAGCATGGCCTTTCTAACCCTTCAGAGTCCTTATGAAATGCCCCCCTCAGCAGCAGCCACAGGGAAGCAGCTGCTTTGTTAAGCCTAGCTATGACCATCAGGGTAACAGCTTCTTCCAACACCATCCATGCCTGCATTCCTGCAGCCATCCACCCTACACTGAGGGAGCATAAAAGCCCAGCTACTGCTTCTGCATGTTGCAAGTACCACATGCTTCAGTACAATTCTCCCTCTTGCAAAGCCAACAAATGCCCTGTCCTTGCATAACTTATCTATTTTGTCTTCTTTCAATATATTAATTACTTCTCTGGCACGTCAGCCTTCTCATCAAGCCAATAAAGCATGAAATGCCTCTGCATAGAATCGCAGTTCATATTTTCTGTCTCATGTGTTAATTACTTCGCTGCTTTTCTTCATTTGGTGGGGGAATTAACCCACATAGCCTGTGAGAATGAACTAATACAGCAAGAAACCTGACGTACACCTCTCTGTCCATTTCAAAGACTTTTACCCATCTAGTACTTCTTCTCCACTTATAAACTAGAATTCAGGAACTAAACAGATCCATCCCGCTCTGACAGCAGCCTGCAATTTATTAACCATGATGCTATAGAGATATAACGATGAAGAAACTTAGCATTTCTTTGTTTTTAAACCATGTGAAAGCCATAAAATGATGCACTCCTGCACAATGAAAACAATGATGGAAAACAAGTTAACACTGACTCTGAAAAAAAACCAAGAGGAACTGTCAGGAAGTAAAAGACACCTGTACAGTTAATGAATAGGAAAGTGCTGTCTGATGTACCCTTTTTATTTTTAAGTAACAGAGAAAAACAAATAGTAAATGTATAAAAAAATCCATCATAGACCAAATGCTACCAACCCATCAAGCTCCATCAGTCCCTTTTCCTCACAAATACTTCAGAAGTATTGCTAAAACCCTTCCTACCTAAAAATGATCTTGCTCTCAAAGGATTAAAGCAGATGCTCTATACATCAATATTCTAGGGCCTTTTTAGTTTCTTATCTTTTCCAGAGCTACTGGAAAATCATGAACAAAAATCACACACTAAAAAAAACAAAGCTAGGGATTTTATATTAAATTATCCCATTTTTTTGTTTTGTTTAATACAACTCATCTAGTCCCATCCGGGGACATCAAGGGTGTCATTCTGTCATTCAGAAAGCACAGGAAGCCACAATGAGTTTTCTGTAATTTACAAAGAGGAATAAAGACAACCTGGAAGACTCCAGTCCATGTCTTCTTCAACAACACGCCTCAGAGGGTACTGAGGGCTAAAAACAGCCTCTATGCACAATAGACTTCACTGTCACTAGGTTAATGTTTGTCGCCAGGGCCTTCTGAGCGTATCTGAGAAGCGTTACCAGAGCTGTGAGATCTCAAGCTCTTGGGCTTCTCCTGGTCTTTCCCTTACTCAAGAACCTCCAAACCAGGACCTCATATCAGCTGTCAAAAAGCCCTGAGATGGACATATGTGCCTGGCTGAGGCTTCAGGGATAGCTGCAGTTCTATCTAGGATTGTATCTGGGCACAAAGTGCCATCACGGACTTCCAGCTCCAGAAGCCGTACCAGCCCAAAGCTCTTGATCACTAAGCTTCTCTCTGCTCATCCTGAAGGGGGAAACAAACCCAAGCAAGCTCAGATACAGGCTCATTCCACCATGCTTCACCTCTTGTTCTTCACAGCTCAGTACAAACCAGGCCATAATGCAGTGAGGGTTGCCAGCCCATCCTGATGATGTAGTTATTTCCAATTGGCACTTGGGAGCAGTGAAGATGGGAGACATTAGTCATCGCCAAGAGTACAGATGTTTCTAATTGCTTTCCATTACCAAGAATAACAGCTGTTTACATCTACCAGCAAATAATTCACAAGAGCTCCAGACTATTAAGATAACACACCCCACCTGGTCACCATCACAAGTTGTCAAGGCCAAGGTAGTGGCTGCCAGAATCCCCTTCTGCATCTCTGTTCATCAAATGACAGCATGTGTCACCTTCAGATATCCTTATGCTACCCCACAAGCTCTGGCATCCTGGTGGCCTGACAGATCACACGGACATACGGATTCTTCATGGCCTTGCAGTAAATGTTTTACAGTTATACCGTAGTCAAGGGCAAATGACAGAAGCGAGGGACTTGCGAATAACCCGGTAAAAGAAATACCCACGCTTGTAATAAAGTGGGTAACAAAAAAGTGTGCCTGCTTTGCACACATCTGTGTGCAGAACAGCCTTTAAAAACACCCCAAGTAGCTGACAGTGGGTTTAATTTTGCAGCTTTCTTGCGCCTCAACCAGGGCCCAGGTAAGGGGCCTGCACAAAATGGTCAGCACAGGAACTCACTGCTCCCTTCCCTGATTCAAGCTACCTTTTTCAAGGCTGGCACAGGCCATAACCCATTTTCCTCACACCAGCCCATATAGGCAGGAGGGACTGTCCTTCTGCAGCCCTTCACAGCTGGGTGCCTGGGTCTCTGGCAGGGGCTCCCCACCACTTACCCCATACAAGTAGATAAGCAGCCAATTAACATTAACAATTAGGAAACAGACAGCCTAACACCCTAGAAGTGACTGGTATCTAATGAGTTCAGGAGTATTAACCATTTCCTGATTATTAAAGCTGCATTTTCATTTGCCTCACAGAGCTCTTAAGTCCACACATCTGCAAACAAAATCCTGCCTGTCCAAATGCAAGTGAATTTCTACCCTTGAATCTAGGATAACCAAGCTGACTTCTTGAGAAAGGAGAGGAAGGAAGACAAGGCCTCCCTCAACTGTTTTGGTCCATGCATAAACCCCTCCCTCCTCCAGCTATTCCCTGGTAACTCTTTCTCAAGTATAAATCCGTTGCAGAATACATCAAATATCTCTGGCAACAGCACTGGTGTATCAGGATTTTCTTCCAACAATGTTTCACCTATTGCACTGAACTGTTTCCACTAGAGACAGCTTTCTTGATTATCATTTTACAGCCTAATAACTAAATCCTTAAATTACTGACATACACTTGACCCTGCTGCACTTTGGCCCGTGCTGAGCAGTAAGTGCTGCTTTAATTAGATTAGGATCAATGGAGCACAAATATGTCAAAGGGCCAGTGTGCTATTCCCAAGGTCAATACACCAAAACCAAAAGGATTTGGACAGAGTACATCATTTGGAAGCTGCTTCTATTTCAGATGCGTCACTTGTGTCCCCCTCCCAGACTGCTAGCTGACCTCTGCTCCCTCCTTTACATCTTAAAAACAAGTTCCAAAGGGTAACTTCTGTCCAGCTACTGCAGTAGTACTATTTGATCCGCTTTTGAGAACTGTATTCAGCCCCTCATGCTCAGGAATAGGTCTCTTGGGTTAGTCCATCATGGCTTTTTGCCTTGGGAAGGTCCAGATGCCTGGTTGTCATCTCCTCTGGAAGTTTCCTTAAACACAGCAATCCTAGGAATGGAATTACTGATTGCTCCATGTTTTGGTCTCCCAGAGTTGAGCAGCCATTGTTTTTCTCATCGATTGTGCTATTTCAGGGCAGTGTCTCCTGCCCAGGGAAGACTGCCAACAGGAACAGAATGCCATTACGAGAGGAGGCTGCTGTGAGCTGCCACCATCACAGGGAATTTATCATTGCGAGCCACAAGCATAATGGACTCCTTCACCAAACGACTTCGGATATGCAGGGCTTGGCACCGACTCTGCTATCCACATGCAATTACTAAACTGCAAACGCATGTAATAGGAGCGGGAGACAGGGACATCACAGCAGTGCAGGCAGTCATCTCTTAGTGGCTCTGCATACACAGGCACAGGAATTCACTCCAAGAGTCCAGACTGCCTGACAGGCGGGCAGGAAAAAAAAACATGGAAAAAAAAAAGAAACTCCAGAGCTTTGCTAAACTCAGCAGCTCAGGAGGGATGTTGATACTGAATGCTTTTGGCTGGGAGAGTGAGCTTGGCTAGAAAAATCCAGATACAGAAGTCACAGCAGTATTTGTAATTCTTTGATGCCCCAACTTTCCATCCTGCCATGCCCTACTCTGAAATATGGACCAACACATGAACTCCATTAGGCACACAGAACCTTCCCAACAGTCATTTCCTAAAAAGGCAACTATGTAAGTAGTTTATTTTCAAAAGTGTTCAGCAGCTGAAAACTCTCACTCCAAGAACAAGCTTCTCCCTATGTGTAGCCACGTGATCCTTTTAGGCCAAGCTAGGAAGGCAAACCTTCTAGCTGTGAATACAAACAGGTGGATGTATCCACTGGACCCAGAGCACAGGGGGAGGACCCTCTAGATGGTGCTGTCACGTGAGCCTGCAAGCCCTACACCTTCACAGTCAGGCTAGAAGCTCCAGCTCTTCCCAAATCTACCCAAATTACTACCAAATCTTCCCAAATGACTACCATCTCCTACGCTTCCATCACTTCTCTCTCAAGCAAGTCTCTCTTAGGCTGCCTCACTTGGAACCAAACTAGGTATTTTCTTTAGATCTACATGGACTTTCACTTCATAGTACAGTTTCCTAGGGCCCTACCACCAACCTGTTGGCTTCCCATACATCCAACAAAGGAGGTGAGATCTGGATTTAGGATTCCTGCCTTTTGCTTGACTTCTGTTGCTGAGGCTCTAAGCAATCCTAGATCAGCCAAGTAACCAGAGCTGATACAAGAGCAAACACAACTGTCCATGCACATTTTTTGGCAGCTAATCAATTACAAAGATAGAGCTAAGCCCATGTAGAATACAATGAACTGTTACTTCCTTAATCTCTCCATTCCCCTGGAAATTCTTACAGATTGGTGACTGGATTAGCTTCCTCACCTGCTATTATCCAGGCAGTGCACCCCCTGTGCCCTACCCTCATCCTCTTCTCTCTCTTGTTGTGAGTTTTTATATCAAATATACTGCTGTTGGACACTGCTTCCTTTTGCTCTCCCATTTTTCACTGTCTCCAGCATACCTCAATCACCTTATCACAACTCATACCATAATTCTCCACTCACAGACTTCTTGCTGAAGGAATGAGCAGAGCTGTGCCTCCACTCAGTGGAGACTCAAGAGATGCAGGCCATGTACATCCATGCTGTATGCATTGGCTTCTACAATCACAGCATGGTAAAACTGTTCCCAATAGCATTTAAAATAATTATTTTTAAAATTTTTTTAATTTTAAAAAATAATAAAACAAACCCCAACAAGCTGCTCATTCTCCTGGTGGCAGCTTCTGAAAAGCTTCAAAAAACCTGAACATTTAAAAACTCCAGAAGGAGACACTCGCTTAAATTTTGGAATTTTTTTCCCCTCCTTCTTGTCCTGATTTACAGTCCAGGATCAGATTCCCACGTCCCCAGGCTCCCAGTGTGGCATGCTGGAGGCTGCCACCTGGTGAGAGAGCTGGGAGTAGAGAGATTTAAGGGAAAGGACTAACAATTACCAGGAACATAGCAGCGGAGTTCCTATCCAAGACCAACGCTCCTGCAGATCCCTTTTCTGCCTACATTGAGCTCACAATGCCCAGGCAGCAGGAGCTGCAGCAGACAGCCACAGCCCCCCTCTATCTGCGCACAGCTCTCAACCCACCCATAGGTTTCTTGACTTGAGCACACAGTGCTGTGACTGATGTGGAAGATGGATAGATAAATGTCCAGTATGTTGAGCCCTGAAAGATGCCGGCACAACCTGACCCAATTAATCTTCCTGCAGTGCCTGAGCTCTAATGGGTGCCCAGGCACACGCCATTCATCACCCCATACATATCCATCACGCTGCAGCACGAACGGGGCCTGGCAGGGCTCCGTGACACCTGGGGACAGCGCACCTCTGCAGCTGCAGAAGGCAGGCTCTCCAGCTCATTATTTAACTTGGTCCTGGAATAGAGGAGCCAAAACCTCTTACCAGCTCTACTGAGGTCTTATGAAGACATACAAAGAACCCAGATTCTTTGACACAACTTGCTTATTTTGACAAAAAGGAGAAGCTCCTTTGCATTGAGTTTTTGAAGCTCTTCTTTTTAAGGATGTGGTGCCCCTCAGAGATTTCCCCAGGATGAGTGACTGCACTTTCTTTCACACAGTGTGTCAATACAATGACTATGCCACCCTGAACAGCATTTTCACATCTGCTGAGAAACCAGCTCCTGACACCTCATTTGCTCTCACAGAACTCAGCTTAGCCAGGGAACTCCCTCATCAAGGCTTAAGTAGCCAACTGGGAAACAACTTCTACTCGCATATTGTTACAAGGGACCTTAAATGGAGACTCAAATCCATCCCCATCCCAGTGCATACCATTCCTTTTTCACTGGCTACATGGAAACAAAACCCAGCTAATAGGCACACAATACGGGAGATGCCAGAGCATCCCTGTGATTTACAGGATAGCTAATGAGCACATCCAGAGAAGGCTTGTTGTCTCCCATAAAACCAGACGGATGTAAGCACTGATTAGAGGCAATTAACTCTATGCAGCACTAAATAACTTCCCATCACTACCGTGCTTTCCCACCCCATTAGATGTATACAGGCAAATGTATGATATATAAAAAAATACATATGCAGCCAAGGAACTTGGTACTCCAAAGCCACCTCTACCAGATCGGGTAGCCTGCAAGTGACAAGCCTTTTCTTGTACTCATCCTCATGTCAACAGCCATGTAAACACCACAGTAAAAACCCATTGCTTACAGTAATCTGAGACATATCGCTTGAGTCATCACCAAAACAGCCACAAGGTCTGAAAACCAGGGATAGAATACTTGAATATTGACAGTGAAAATGCCACAAGGACTCAGCCCAGGGAATTCAGGCCCTGTCTGCTCAGAAAAGATAGACAGGAAGCCTCACTAGAGGCATCTCAGGTATTCCCTAGGGCCACCAATCATTTGGGCATGTTTTACAACTAAGAGATTAGGAAAAAGAAAAGCAGTTAAGGAACTACTGCTGCAGGTGAATGTTTAAGAACAAGAGCTCCTCGGTATGAATTCTGCTTAGCACCCCAAAGCACTTATAGCCATAAGCAGGAGAAATGCTGACTAAGCAGCACCCCTGGGCTACAGCAGAAATCAGGCTGACATAAGGGAGCACCATTATCTGTCACCTATAAAGGCACTGCTAGAATGACTAGCACCTCAGAGACCTAGGCCCCAAAACCAGCAAAAAAATTAACCTCCTTGTTTTTTGTCCTTCCCACAGGACTTCTGTCCAGTGCGAGACTCAGCAAGCAGGATGAGAGTTACATTCCAGCTGGAACAGAATCTAATCTGCAACACCAATCCAGAGCACATAGTTCAGGAGTCAGTGTGAGAAAATCTGCCATGAACAGTAACCAACCAAACAGCTTTTGGAAAGTGCTTTTCCCCAACTCCAACTGCTGACATAGTTGGTTTGTACTGAAAACAGCAATACATGGGATTTGGGGTGTTTGTAACAAAAGAATTTTCAAAAGTGATCTGCACTGGCATTTATCTGTCTCTGTTCCATTAACCAACAGCAACATTTACCCAAAGGAATTGTCCTCAACTACATCACCTGTACTAAAAATTATGTTTCTACAATAATTGCATGATCATTTAGCAGAACTTTCACTACGTTTCTACAGAAGTGCTTTGTACACATTTAAGGCTGGTTAGTATTCCTAGTGGAGATGGAAGGATTAAACATTACCATTTTGCAATTCCTCTCCACTGCTTTGCAGACTCTGCTGGTGACCAGCAACCATTCAGAGCCAAGTAGCCACTGTTTCAGTCTTATGTCACAGGTACAAGGACTACTTGGCAAAGTCAGGTGTCAGAGTAAAGCCCGCAGTGCTGCTGCTAGAGAGATCTAGTGAATACCCAGCCTCTGCTCATAGCTGCTCAACAAGCTGCCATCTGCTTCACTGAGGGCCTAGGTTCTGCTTGAACAGCATTACATAAAACCAACCACCATGACACTCCACAGAGTTTTACTTGGCTGGACCAAAAATCTCTTCAAAATATAGGTGCCCACACAACAAAGACATGAGACCCTCCGATCACTGGGACCCATCCCCTACACAAAAGGCACAAGGAAATCCTGTCCTGAATCAGAGTGCTGTTCCCAGCAGTACCAGAATATCCAACCCAACACACACCTGGAGCTCCCTGCCAGCAAGGGGTGTGCTGGTCAGATGGTCCAAAGCAGCAGTAGCTGGTGAAATAAAAACCTTTTAGCATAAGATATTGTTCATTTAAGTTCCAGCCCCCTGTTCAAATGCTTCACCACTCTCCCAGGGAATTAAGTTCCCTCTTCCATCTAGCTAGGATTTCCCATTGCTCCATTTGTCCCTCTCACAGAGCACCTCCAGGAGCATTTGGCTCTGCCTTCTCTCACCCTTCCATTTAGCAGCTGCAGACAGCAGCTCACACAACATCTCTAGGGTCCCAGATTCCCTTAGGAGCACCCACACCCTGCTTCTGGAACTGCCCTCCCAGACTGAACCACTGCAGGACCCTCAGCCTCCACCCCTATCCTCTGCCTTTGCACGCTCCCGTACTGTTGTGTCAGTACAGCTCCTGGCAGAGGCCTGTGGCTGCCTGTCTGCTCCGGCTGCCCAGGCTCGTACAGATGACAGGGAGATGACACAAGGGCTACCAAGAGAGCTCAGTCTTTTTGCAGTGCTGCTCACTACATAGATTTCTGCAAAGTCCCAGGATTGCTTGGGACTTTTCCCTCCTTCCCTCAGAATACAAAGCCACAGAGAAATGGCTGGGGGCGGGGGGGGAGCAAAATGATGGCGTGTGGTGGTTTGAAATGAGCTAGATGTTAACTAATTTTACTTTTAATCTTTCTTTTTGCTGCAAAGTGAACCATTCAGGCATCACATCTTTTGCATTTTCCTTGCCTCTTTCAGAGAAGCATATTGGGGCAGAACTTGCCAGCTGTCTGCCTCCTTCGCCTTCTGCTACCATTATCCTGAGGTACNGCCAGAATGAACCCCACAAATATTCCAATAGGACATGGCATAGATGGAGAGCTCTGATTTCTCCAAGCAGAGTTTACACCTGCCTCTGTCCACCCCCATGCATACCCCCATGCCCATCAAGAGTCCTGCACTGCAGTTTCACTGTCACTGCCTTGCAATTTCATTAACCCTTCCCCATTAAACCCTCCAGGCAGACATAGAGCACGCTGCCCCTCCCCCCACCGCGGGAGACTATTTTGATGCCCATACTCAGCCAAAGCAGTGACTCAAGTTGGAATGATGCGTTTCACTGCCTGTGGGCCCAGAGCACATCCAGCAGCCTGGCAATCCCAGCCCAAATGCCTCGTGCTGCCTTCAAGTAGGTGTAGCTGTTTGCAAAATATGCAGCACACAGAGCCTGTGTGTGGCAACAGCTCCACAGCCACAGATGGATTTAAGGGATGTAGAGCATGAGCACATCACAGAAATCTAGCATTTTTTCTATATCACTCTACACATTAAGAAGCATGAAAAAAAGAAACAAAAGAGTATTTGTACTTATGTACATGTTCAAATGTACACATGTTCAAATATTCCACTTTGGTTTGTATTTTTTTTATTTAATCAAACCCTGCCAATCTAGTGTTTCACCTCAGACTGTTTTAACGCCTTTGGAGCTACAAGTAAATTGCATTTCAATCACCACGGCACGCCCCAGTGCCATAAACAGGCAGCCTTGTCTTAACAGTAGAACTGCACCAGATCAGACTTTCTGCCCAATCGGGCTGTTAACCTGCAAAGAAACCCAAAATGCTTCATGAACAAGTCTGAAGTTTAGAAACAGGGTTTGTGGGCCTTCCCATAAGTTTATCTGCTCCTCTCTCTTGTCACACACCCAG
This sequence comes from Dicaeum eximium, assembly GCA_013396995.1. Taxonomy (NCBI): domain Eukaryota; kingdom Metazoa; phylum Chordata; class Aves; order Passeriformes; family Dicaeidae; genus Dicaeum; species Dicaeum eximium. Next base: position 262,932 of record VWZP01005342.1, on the reverse strand, counting down.
CACTCACCCAGAACCAACACAGTAAATAGAGATTACTCAACTGATGCCTTATGCAGTCAAAGACAACGGACAGGCTTTTGTCTTTTGCTGCTGCTGTTTTTCAGACATCCCCTTCTGCCTCCATCCTCCTCACCTAAGCCACAGTGCCTCATCCCATCCAAAGCTCCCTGGCTGCTTTTTCTCAGCTGAACACACTGTATGCCCATCACCAGTCCCACCTGACCCAACAAGCTATTCACACCTTTAAGGACACCACCTCACAGCTCTACAGCTTCCAGAACTGAGCAGTAGTTAGATCTGCCACAACTTATCTACTCAATTTCATCTAAATCAGGTTTAAATCTTACGGGGGGCAAAAAACCAACAACAAAACAAACACACTAAAAAGATCAGACAGTTGTAATGTAGAATTCTCATCAATATTATCAAGGTCATCACACAGTGGGATGAGTCTATTCCTTCTGGAAGAAATTGGGGTTTGGATTTCAAGTCCTGAAGTCTTCCTTGACAAACAATCAGCCTCTCCCAAACGTCCTCAAGCATCTAGCAAATGCCAGACAAGATTTCTGCAGACCAAAACAAGCTTTCCAGCCAGATTTAGCAATAGTCTCCAATTCTTTCTTAGTGACAAAGAATGCTTCAAATAAGACTAATAAACCCAAAGAATTACAGCTGAAAGGAAGCTTGAGAGGGCCTTGCAGCCCACCCTTCTTCAAAGCAGAGTTTTCTGCACTTTTAACTCCTTCTGACGTGAGATGGTACCACATATCTCCAAAGAACTTCCCAAATTTCAGCATTTTGCATTGGCCTCTGCCATCAACTTTGGAAAGTCTGGGCAGGTGCCAATATCAGCAAGGGAAAAAGGCCTGGTTTTCCACCCGCTCCAGCCATGGGAAGGAGTCTGAACAGAAACTGAGAAACAAACCAACCCATCAGGATTTGAAATATTCCACATTCCAAACTGCAGCTGCGAGGCAAGCTGGAGCCGTATAATCAAACACATCCCAATAGCCATTAAAAAGCCTTTCAAGAGACACTGTATCTTATGAAAGCAGCTCACACCTCACTGAATCCATGTGCTTTCCAAACTAGGTATTTTTAGTTCCAAGTAGTGATAACAGTCATAACGTATCAGCTGTGCTCAGCTGTTACCACTGGTCTTATAGTAATGCTGAAAACTAGAAATCTATCCAAATTAATAGCCTGAAAAAAACAGGGTACCACAAAACCACAAATCAGCAGTCAGAGAAGCAGGTCCTGTGTACCAGCATTAAACTGGACCACCACCCATCACCCCAGACTGACGGACAGAGAGAGCCCTCATCCTTTCCCTCCGCACTGCTCTCCGCTTTGAAATCAACTCTTGAAACAATCCGGCATTGCAACATAAATGAACTATTATCCTGGTGAGCAGAACTCAGAATTTACACATGGCTTTGTTCTAAGTACAGGCTTTTAATTGTCCATCGAGTATATGGTGCCTTTCTTGTTAGCCATCTAGAAAAACACAGGAGGTCCTAAATATCAATCTTCCCTAAATATCACAGAAGGCAACACCACAAAACTACATGCAACTTCACAGGAACATTTTGGTTTTGTTACATGCCTTTCTGACACTGCCACCTCTGCTTGCTTTCATGGATGACAATGCCACTGAAATCCATGAGGTGGCATTCATTTATACCAACAGATAGCTTGAGTAATGGTTAAGTATAGGTTCCCAGAGCAGCAGAACAGGCTCTTTTTATGTCCTGTGTATTCCAGATATGGAGAGGGCACAAGTGGCCAACCCTGCTTGTATGTTTTTCTTCACATCAATGTTTCTAAGCAGCGCAAGCGCCTGCAGACACACAGGACGCTGCAGTTCAGCCCTCAACATGCCACCTTTCAGCAACCTGCCAACAGTAGAACCCACCTCAGATGTCTGACAGGCACAGACAGGTGACTTTCCCCCTCACCTGGCGCAAGAGCTCAGCTTTTTCTCCAGCTGCACACACCAACTGCTGAGTTATCCCAGTTTCTAGACAGGACTGAGACACTCGCTCCCCTTCCAGGCAGGCAGTCATAACCTCTGTAGCCATCTTCTACTGCAGTGGCAGCAATATTAGTAAAACAACAACATAGGGAATACAGGGTGCTAGGTCAGTGAGAACACAACAGAATAGTCATCCCTATTGCTCAAGCCTTTTTCTACTCTTCCATGCAGGTTCCGCCCTTGGCGTTTTTTCCTTTTCAAACATCTTTTTCTCCAGCCTCTTGAGAACGGAAATGCTTTGAAAGCCACACTTCCAAGGCCCTTTATTCTTAACTGCTATTAAGCAAAGTGACTCAAGAGACATATCCTGCACACAGCAAGTTCTGCAAACGAGAACTGAAGGGTAAGAACTAGCCTGGCTATGAGGAAGACACGGCTGATGCTAAGGGGGACTGACAACCTCTGGTGTTCCTCTCTAGTTAATCTGATGACTTACTCTTAGAGCAGACAACAAGAAATCTTTTTTATGCTGTTAAAATTGTGCTCCCACCAATGAGAAAAATTCAGGACTCTTCATTCCCACTGCAGCAAAAAGCATCCATTTTAAGTGCCTGCACAGGGTTCAGGAGTTTTGCATCTGGACTCTACCATTTAAAAACCTGCCTTGTATTTTTCACAGAAAAAACACCATCTATTTATACATGCACAGAACATTTGCTGTCCCCTTTTTTCAACATGACATTCTGTCCCCACCCAAATTCAGTCCTGGTGTTCTTACTATAACTCAGATTTTTTTTCTGAGACAACATATTCATAGCCAACTGCACCAGCACTCACCAGAAGCATTTGCACAAGTCAACACATCTCACAGACCTCAGACATCTCACTTGCACACAGAAACACAGGACTGGAAGGCAATCCCTGGAAAGGCATCTAATATGACAGAAGGATTTTCATTTTATGCTTACGAACATATTTTCAGAAGTGACTACTGATTACATTTGCTTCAATTTCTCAATTTTTCTCTCTAGGTAAGTATTTGAGAAGCTGGATTTCAAGGCACTCCACTTTAAATCAGTTCTCCCCAGGATGGAATTGCAGCCCTTGGTATTTCTGGAAAATCTTGACTAACAAAGAGACTCAGTTTTGTGGGAATTAATGACACTCTGGAGAAAAATAAGCAATCACCCAGATTTGAAGTAGTTTTAATCTACCTGGTTCAAGTGTCAGAAATATCTCGTGCAAGGTGCATAATTAACACTTTATATTGCAAGGGAATAAGCTTACCTTTGGAAAAGGCCACCCTCAAACTCAGAACGTAACAAAAACCACAGGGAAGCCACTATGCCACGCCACAGTGCATGCCTTGCTACTGTCCATAAAAACTCCATTCACTTTATACCTGAAGCACTGCTGAACAGAAAGTTACGATGATGGAATAGCACCAACCAGACTTTTCTAAATGCTGCCATCTCTTAATTTCTTGTCTCCACCACACTGATGTCTCACAGGCTCCTCTTTAATGCCTGTGCACGAGTTATTAAATAAATGACTGTGTGCAGTGGCAGTGGCCCATGACACGCAGCCATTCCACACTCACAATGCAAATGCAGCGGGATGGATGAAGCTGTCACGCTGCACTCTCAGAAGGATATCTGCTAGCCTCGTTTTGCTGCTGTCATGGGCTGTAGATGTTACTCTGGCCTATCCTCATGCCAATTAGAGTTCAGAAGGCACTGCAGGAAAAACTCAGTGTGGAAAGCAGCACGGAAAGTGCCCCGTTTCTCTACATAGCTTTCAGAAGAAAACATTTTATTACAACATAGAGAAAATGCAGGTTTAGAAACATACATATATGTTCAAAAAGGTGTCTCATGCTAGTTTTTGAGACTGAATTTCCAAGGGCTTTTGCAGTTCCACAATAGAGTTCTCAACATCAGCTGTTCCAGTGCATCTCCAATGCATACTGGTTGGGGATAAAATTAGCATATGAAGGATACAGGGAATGAAGAACTACTCCCTAAATGACAGCAAGAATGGAAGAGCAGCACAGCTCAAGAGAGGCTAAGGTGGCTGAGCACCTCCATGCCAGCACCACGGAGCACAGGGACCAAGCTGCTATCTACCTTCAGTCAGCTGCTGGGCTCTCCATCAGGACTGTTCCTCCCAGCGGTGATTTCTGAGGCAACTACTTGCGTACTCTAAATGGCTGTGATGCAATCAAAGTTACTTAAGGACAGCCGCTAGAAGCTGGCAGCTTTTGACAGGGTAACATGGATATGACTCAAGTGTCTCCAAGAGAAGCCAGGATTACTCAGAGTATTTCTCCTGGTAATTTAATCCTCACTAAATACCTACTTCTACACATCCCACTTCCCCCAGTCTGACCCAGTCAGCAGCAGCCTCATGGTCCACACACAGACACACACAACCACTCCACCATACACACACACACATCTATAAATTATAAAAGCCAAAATAACTTTGGCACAACACGAAGAGGTGGTTGTCAACAAAAACAGATGGTCAAAGAATTGGGCAAACACTCAGAGTTCCAGAAATGAAGCTTTTGCTTTCATTCTAAATGCCACACTTCTTACCCAGCTCCAGACAAGAGGATACATGGAGCCAGTCAAAAGCTTGCTTCCTGCCAGGCTTCTCTGTTTTCATGACAAAATTAAGAGTCCACAGATGGAATAACTCAAAGCTAATTTTTACACAGGTTGGTTTTTCCTCTCTCCCTCCGCCCCACAATTCCAAACAACAAGAATAACATATTGTACAAAATTAAAGAAACAACTACAAGAAGGGGGGAGTAAAGTTGCAGTGAGGTCATTTTGTTGCTATGACTTCAGTTATGCAGGGAGTTCTATTTAATCTGAGAAATAATTTCTTTTGCACTGTGCCTCAGGAAGTCTGCTTCAGCCAAAAGCCTGACAGTATCACAATCCACCATTCCAAGTTCTTGTTTTTATTTCCTCACAGAAATTCAAGGCAACTATCTTATTCTTGCTCTGGCCTGTGATTCTACTGCCACCAACTTACACCAGTCCAAGCTTTCTCCCAGCCCTCTTACTCTCACTGTTTCCTTCCCTCTCTCAACTCCAATGGAAGTTAGATTCCCACTCCCACTGAATTCAACAGAGCCCAGTGGAAAGCAGACAAGGTAAATCCTACCTAGGTAAAACATGGCTTTGCTGGGACACAGAAAAACAACACATTTTTGACCCCAACACCCAAAGCTTTGAGCAGAATGGGAAGGTCACCGGCCAGTTTAACGGTTTCCTGGGGGCCAATTTGGTATAAATCCAGCATCATTTATAGAAGCTCTGCCCGAACGTCTGATTTTCAAACTGTAAATTTTTTCAGGCTGACATACAGCCCAATGCTGACACTGGAAACAGCCTGCATAAAGGACCAGCAGCTGCCATGAATTTTGGTACCAGTAATGATTTACTTGCAACGGATTGATACCAACATTTAAACCAGCTGAAGAACAACAGCCTACCAGGAGACTTGGCTACCTTCCCTCTAGGCTGTTGTCAGCACTGACTGCACTGTATGGATGCAGCAATACTTTTCCATTTACCCTACCCAAGGAACTACTACTCTGCTCCAGCTTGAAACCACCCTCCTGTTACACATGGCTCTGTGCTGTTCACAAGCCCAAGCAGAAGCATGAATTCAGCAACAATTTCCCCTTAGGTGTGAGGGTACTGACTTCGAGGTGACATTCCTGGCTCTTAAACATTGCATTCAGTCCTTTTTTCTCTATGTTAGAGAGAGTTTGCACGTCCCTCCCCCCTGCAGCACACAGCTATCAGAAAGAGCCCGTTTGCCCACACACGTCCATTATCTGGATTTGCCCTCCATAAAGCTCCCATTATGGACTCAGCTGAGTGCTCATTAGCCACAGCCAACGCTACAAACAACTGAGGTCCGCTGACTGAGAGACTGACCTTTCTGAGTATCATGCCTCCAAAATAAACGGCACCATCCACACCATTTGATGTCCTGGTTAATTGGAACCTCTTTTTCCTGCATTTTGTCAAACACAGTAAATGTCACAGCAAATTTTAAGTGACAAGAACTTGGAAGACACATTTAATTTCCCAGTGGCATACAACAAACTAATCCAGTTTGCATTACGCTTGTTAGAGCTGATCTCAAAGGTCCAATGTGTAACTACAGTTTGAGGAATGTTCATTTACAGATTAGCTCCTGCCCTCTGACCTCAGCAGGAGCTTAATTTACAATGATGTTAACTCAGCTCCACAGAGCTCCAAAGGCAGTCATGGGGAGCTGAAAACTCCTGAACAATACATGGACTCCTGCATCGCTGCTTTACCTCACCACAAAGCAGGTGGGAAATCTAAGGATGGGTCAGGACAGATCCTTCAGGTCACGCTGCATCTCCCTCTGAGATGTACAGAGGCCAACACATGCTTCAGCTTGGGCATATTCAGATAGAGCTTAGGAGTTCTGACCCTCACCTTTTCTTCCCGATCTAAGTAACTTCCATGTATATAAAGGGTTGAATACTCTCCTACAGAAAAGTAATTCCACATGTTGATATGGATCAGAATTTTAACTCCTATGCTGAATCTCATATTTTGGGCCGCTAGGAGTTTCTGAAGTATTTTTCTTTATTAAAGATGTCTTGCGCTAAACCTACTCTTTTCTATCTTGGATGGAGAATTCACCTCCTTCCAAACCCACTGTACTTATTGCAGTTCAGTGACTATCCAGAGGAAAAAACAATCTCAGCCCAGAAGATGATTATTTAAGCAACTGGGTTTTTTCTATTTCATCAGTTATTTTCCCCACTTCATAACTTCTACACAACCTTGGTCAGTTTTCTCTTGCACCTATCTATAATTTACTACACACCCACTTTCAGTATATACAGTTACTTACATAAGCATGCACTCAAATGCCAGAGGCAAGTGTTAGGATTAGGTGACTGCTCTTAGTACTTTAAATTCCAGTGTACCTTTGTAACACAGATCTTCATCTGAGGGGAAAAAAAAATCCCCAATGTCCTTAGGAACATGAAACATATTTTAAGCAAGCATTACCATGAGCACCTTTTCAAAGTCCCAGATGACAGAAAAGATGACTCCACATCCGTGATAAATTGTCTCCTTACTGGACTTAATGGCTGTCCTTTAAGACACTATTTTCCTTCCTGTTGGCTGCACGACACAAAACCATCACATACCCTTTTGCTAGTTTGACAGCACCATGGGGGCAGGGTACACACAAGGTTTCACAAAGGACAGACCACATCTAACTCTACGTATAAAAGTCTCACTTAGACATGAGAGAAATGACGACAACTAACATTGGCAGCGCCATCCAGACCAACCCAAGACTGCCCGTGGCTTCCTCACCTTCCCATAGTCATGATGAGTGCAGCCCACTCTCTGGAGATTGCCAGGCTCTGAACAAGTGTTTGGGTAACAAGGAATACACAAAGCTGCAGGCAGTACACCCATATAATCCACCGAGAGCACTTTACATGTATGACAGAGCAGGACTCCATGGACAGACCTGGCTACACCTACTCCTCTGGGCTCATGGGGCCACAGATCCATTATTCTAGGGAAAAGACAGCTCTTATCAGAAAGGTGAGTAGTGAAAGACCACTGCAAAGCTGGGGACAAAGCCATAACTACAATGTAAGAACAAAGTCTTGAATCAAGCTTTTCAGAGTCTTTTAGGGAACCAGGACATGGCACATTTCATTCATGGCTAGCTCTGATATATTTAGGAGCTGTTGCACACTCCCACAGTCATCCACTAACTCCACTATCCTGCTCTGCCTTGCAGAGGCCACCTTGATTTACCACTGCCATAGGCCCAGGATCTTTGAAAATCAGGGGAAAAGTCATCTACCCCTCTTCTCTAAAGCCCAAAGACCAGACAGCTTCCTCTGCTTGCTTTCAACAACCAGTTGAAAACTTAGCCAAGTCAGTAAGAAGTTATTGATGTACTTTCAAGAATTCTAAGCTCCCTTTGTTTTACACCATTTCTGCAGTACCTTCTTTCAGAAGAACATCTACTGTAGCTCACACCAAGTAACACCAGCCCAGCACACTCTGACAGAGGCCAGCAGCATGCACCTTGGCAAAGGACACAGAATAAAGCAGGTCCACGGAGACACTCATTTAGGACACATACCCAGTCCCTTAACAATGTGTGGCTCTGGGACTACCTGAGCTCAGGATGGCTTTCCCCTGTGTAACAATTCTCTCTAGTTTCTATTCCAGCCATTCATCCAGACTTCACCCCTGCCTGACAAGCCACCACTCAGCCAAGTCAGACCTGTCTGCAAACCTGCACTCAGCTCCCCAGCTGCCTCGCTGCTCAACCACATCTGTATCCAGTGCACAAAGTCATCTGTTCAGATCAGTGCAGACAGCTCACCTAAAGATCCTCTACCACCAAAACAAAGGTCCCTGTCTCCTCCATATGTGGGAGACAGACAGCAGATGCATGACAGAGAATCCTTCAGTCTTAGGCACAGTTCTGTCACACATTTGGAACCTGCCGTGATTTGGAAAGATTGTGACGCAACATGAGCAAGGCAACTACCCAGCGCTGTTCCAACTGTGCTGTCTCGCAGTCATCTCAGCTCCTCGCCCAAGCTTTCCTGACAAACCTCCTCGCTCCTCCCTCACAACTTCCTCCACCTCTCTTCACAGAACAATGCTGTATCTGAACTCCCATAGGAACGCTCTAGATTTCAGCATCTTTATTGCTTTGCAAGAAGGTAAAAAGCAAACAGTAAAAGAAACAGGGACGAGGAGAGAATGGCCAAATCCTCACTGCAAGGAAAGGCACTAATACACTATCAAACTGGTAACAAAGAAACTCACAGTTAACATGTCCCTTGGTCACATCATGAACATTCCTGTCTATCCTGTCTCCTTTCTCCATCTGTCCCTTTGCCTCTGCGCTGACTCCTGACAGGCCAGACCTACTGAGACACATCTGACAAGGCCTGCCCAATGAGGAATACTGCACAGGAATTTGGTCAACATCCAATAGACACCCCATTGACCCTTCCCCTTTCTCCTTCCCTCCATCTCCACTTGGAAATGGATTCCATCTTTAGCCTGCTCAGTAACTGACCTGCACTGGTTGCATCCTTTCTCTGGGCAGCTTAATTATTAATTCTAGGCACTTGGTAGCTGGTCCATTTCCTCTCCCATAGGAAAGGAGGACCCTGCCACATGACCAGAGACACTGTTCAGACAGCAGAGAGCCTTCCAGCCTTCCTGCCCAGGCACCAGGATCAACACTTCCCAACCAGCAGCAACTGCTCCCTCCAACTCTTTCAAGCACAGCTTAATCCTTTGCAACACAATTCTCCAAAAGCTGCAGAAATCAACTGAACAGCTTGAAACCTCTGCTCAGACACTCTGCTTGGGATGGAGATTGGCTTTCAGCACCAGTGGCTGAACACATGACCTTGAACCTCCTGTTCTTCCACTTTTTCACCACCCAGCACATCTGGTGCATACCCACCTACAAGCCAGGGCCCTCCAAAGCAAGCCTGGCAACTCCATATTTTGCATAGCACTAAGACTTTGGCCCACAATAGAGGAATCCTGCTTGGGTGTGATTTACTCAAGTCACTGACCACAGAGGAAGAATTCCCATATCCTGAAAGAGCAAGTGCTCTTTTTCAGCTTGTCCATCACACTTCTTCTCTAGGACACCAACTATTAAGGCCATAAGTTCTACTGATATAATGTAAAACAAGTCCCTTGGAATAATTCCTCTTGTTCACTCATTCTTAGATAGCAACTTTTAGGATCATGAATTTATGTACTACACAAAAAATTTTAATAAAATACAGAGTCCGTAAAATATACAAAACTGACTAGGCTACACTGCTCCAGAAGCATAAGAGCCTCGAGCACTGCAGATACATTAGCTAGAGTCCTTAGCTCTGTTCCCCTACCCCTCACACCGTTTTCCCTGGCATTTACCTGCTTCCTCCATCAGACTGAAGGCTCTGCAGCCCAGCTTGCCTTGCACTCTCATTTCCTCCAACACGTGATATGAGGGGCCTGGGCTCCAACCACTGAACATCCAAGCAGAAAGCAATCAATTCACCCTGTGCAGACTCCATTTTCACCTAGACGTTCCCAACAACCTCCCCATCCACAGCGCATTCCAGCAGTTTACTGTTTCAGCAAGAAACTCTGTAGTTTCTGAGCAACAGCCTTACAGAACACAACCCTGTTCATCTCCAGCCATCATGTTTGCTCAGACATCATTTTAAGTCTGCTCGACTCATTCTGCCTCAGGCCCAGCTCACATCAAGCAGACCAACCCCAACCAGAAGCACGAGCTCTCTAAAGCCTCAATTAGCCAAGCAGAGGCTTCTGTACAACTGAGGAAGCCTCTCTAATGAGAGCTTTCCTTCCAGCTCTTTGATTAAGCAAAATGGCCAGAACAGCAAAAGTGACAGAAATGTTCACTGGAGGCCTTACATTTAGCCTGTGTAGGCAGGCAAGCCAACAGCAGCTGATGGAGTATGTGAGCACATACTCCACAACCAAGTGAGAGCACTGGAAACAGCAGGCAGAGCTCTGCACCACGGTGCTGCCCGTTTCTTACAGCGCTTACCCCAAAAATGCCACATGCACAGTCCATTGAGCTTTGAGCTCTCTGTATCATGGCTGGTTTATCTGAAAAATGGGAGCAAGACAGAACTGCAGAGGTTTCCTCTGCTAGCAGGAGCAAAGACAGGAAGGGGAAAGATGTATGCAGAGTAAGGAAAATACCACATCAAAGGTAAACATGACAAATGAAATACAACTTAGTCAAAGCCCAGATCTTTACCAGACGTTAATAACTCTTTACCAATAGGACTTTCAGGAGTCAATATCAAGGGCAGCAAGGGCAGATTCATACTCTGCGGGTTCTGAGACCAGCAAGTGGAAGGTTCCCTCATACCAAGACAAATCACAACAGCCCTTCTGGCAGAGAGAACTGGTGGATGGCCGGGACTCTCTATAGTTCTTAGAATTCCCTTTAAACACCCTAGTGCCATAGCAAGTGCAGCACTGGACATCACTTTTGAGCTGAGGCAGTCAGTGGGATACACTGGACACCCAGCTGCCTCTCCTTAAAACGGCCATCATAATCTTATTTAACAGCCCCCTGCCTTTATTTCACGTCTCCACAGCTGTTAATGAGTTCTCTCCCACTTGAGCAATACAAAGTAGCCCCAATAAGCACTGCCACTTGGAGCATGTGCCTCCTGCTGAATCCAAACTTCAGTACCCTGTCCAGGAGAGGCAGGAAGAATTCAGTTACTCAAGGAAAACACTATTACCAGCTTCCTTTTACACCATTCTTCTGGAAGCCAGAGTCTACTGAAATCCATGTAAAACATTAGGTTTATCCATAATGCCCTGCAGAAGCACTGCTACGCTTCCCTCTGGAAGTCATGGCTGTGTGCAGCAGCCAGAACCAGAGTAGTCGGGCAAGTTGTAAAGTGCTAAATGCTCATTGCCAACAGCCACTCCTGTTTCCTTTCAACCCTCAATAGCCAGAGGGTTAGCATGTACATCCTGCACCTTTAGAAATAGTCTTAAATCTAACATTTTTGCTGCCTTTGTCCTGTCAGATAGGATAATTTTTAAGTCATCGACTGCTGTATGTTACACATAATTGAGAAAATTATTTCAGATAGCTATTACAATGCTCCAGTGACATTTCTTTCACTTGACCAGCAATATCTGTAACTGCAGACATCCTCCTCAGGATTTGGTGCTGTAGATATTGTTCTACCCAAACAAATTTCCACAATGATAAGCAATTGGTCCTGCCTTTATTTCCACCATCCAACATTACTCAAGGAAGTAAAACTTTCCTCCTTCTAGGCTCTTAAGTCTTCCCTACAGTTAATGTATGTTAAAAGATGTACCAGCTCACTCTTCCCAAGAACAGCCACCTCATGCTTTCCTGAAATTACCATACAGATTGCTTATAGAGGGATGAATATGATCTTCCTTATTTAGAAGCTAACAGCTGTGTAATATCACATGTTCTATTTAGCCTGGTTCGTGTCAAGCTTGACAGACAGGCTTATCAAAAGCAGACAGACTGGCCACAGAAACAAAAGCACAGAGTTCATCCCTGGACCACGGGGCTTGCAATAGACAGACCAGAGCAAGTTAAGACGTTAACAAACCAAGAATATTCCAACTTTTGGCTAGGAGCTCCTATGGGAACCATGGCAGCACAGGAGGGTTGCAATCCACATGGCTAAGGCTTGGCCTCACTGAGAACACTGGGCTAGCCTGTCTTCAGGAGAACCCAGGCCAGCTGGCCAGAAAACAACCCAGCAAGGGTCACAACATTGCAAAACCATCAGGGAGTCCCTGAAGCTTGTCCTAGGAGTGGCTGGAATCCTGTAAACTGGCGCCTCCTCATATGTCTAAAACAAAGCTGGAGGACAGACTCGGGGTCAAACATCAGCCCCTAAGCCTGTGCCAAGCTAACAAGGTTAAACAGAGGGTCCTGAATTATCACACATGAAATCAAACTCCCCTTTCCCCAGCCTCAAAATCTGTGATCAGAGGCAGAGAAGTTATTAGCCAAGTGATACCACAGGTGTTTAACTCAACTCCACTCCCTTGGGAGAAGACACCCCAGCTTACAGCTAACAGATCTGCATGAATTTAAAAAAAAAAAACAACAACAAAACAAAAAACCACCAAAAAAACCCCACCCAAACAAAAAACAAACTCAGTAGGTTTGTACAGCCAAGAAAGGCATCTAGAATTTGAAAATAAAGGAGAAGGAAGTGTTCAGGGAACAGTTACGCTCCATTTGTCTCATGTGCTAACTAGCTAATATCATATCTCTCAAACAGGAAAGTCTTCCATTGCTTTTCATTTCTCATGTCTCAGGGCTCAGACACCAGAGACATCAGTCAGAAAAACACCCCTTTGTACCACCATGATCTACCCTGGCCCACGGCACTTCAGAACACAGTTAAGCACCCACTCAGATTAAGACCAGTCCCAGAATCCTTCCTTTCACCACTGCACACACCCTGCAACCCTACAGACACAATTCCTAGCAAGCTACAAGGTAAAGGCTCCTCTTGTCTCGCTAGCTCTTAGAGCCCATTAAAAATTATTTACAGCCTCTACGGGCTATCTGGTATAATCCTTTCCAGCTCAAGTATGGCACTTGCTGGGACACTATTAGGTTTCTTACGGTGCTCTGACTAGCAATCACATCTGTACCTGACTGTCAGGGGACACTCTTGGCTGAGCCGGCCACCGTGGTCTATGCTGAGAGCTCTGAAATTTCTCAATTGAAACATCTGAAAGTTGATGAACCCTTCTAACACAAAGCTCCCACAGCTCAAGAGTTTTTTTATGAGCCCAGCACATGGTGAATGCACAGGAAAACCTCACTTCAGGCAGGCCTCTCTTTTCAGAACACACCCAGGCAGAAGGCCACTCTCAGGCACAGCACGTGGCAGTCACAACCAAAAGGCACCACCCACAGGATAGCTGCATGGCTCTGCCACATGGTACTCCAGGCCACAGCCTGCTCAAAATAGGGCTAGCTATAATCACAGGCCCTCACTGGATGAAAACATGGTTGCTATAAATGGCAAACCCCTCTTAACTCCCTGAAAACAGTCATCAACTCCCAGCCACTGTCCAAAGGTGAAACAAATATAAAAAACCTCAAGAGTCACATACATAAAAATGTCATTGTGGGGAAAAGAACAGACAATCTTTTCATAGCAATAATTTACTTATGTGCATCTTCATTTGAACTTCGATTCATCTTTCAGGAAGACTTTCCTGTCCTGTGAACTTCAAGCAGTGGGATCTAGAACTAGAGCTCACCTCCTGCACTCCCCACAGTTCCACACTGGTAAGCCCCAAACTGCCTCAGTACCCCAGCACACAAGAGTCAGACACAGAGAACCGCTGCCATTTTTACAAGAATTGAACAGGTTCTTCCACAGAAGGCAGGAATGGGAGGCAGGACCAAGGAAACCCCGTGCCTCTGCCCCAGAAGCACAATCTTCTTCCAGCTTCCACTCATGCCAGCCCATATTCCTCTCTCCAGGGCTGCACACTGGCCCAAATGACACCATCCAGCCCAGGGATAGCACTGCATTTAACTGGGAGGATTGGAATGGGGGCCAACCCATACCCAAGTGCAAGGCAGACTAGACTATCATTGCCGTAGCAGAAAAAGGGACTGGCTTTTGTCTTTCAGGTTTTGGGTCTCATTTTTTCCCCTTGTTTTTTAATTCCTAAGCCTGCAATTGGGGTTGAGCGTGGGGAAGGGGGAAGGGAACAGAATCTGGTGAACAGCTGGGGCCTATCACTTTTCATTGCAGGTCTTGGAGAGATGTGGTTGACAGAGTGATGCACAGAGGCTGTCCCAGTTAATGACTTCACCATTCTCCATCATTATCCCCATCATTAGGAAATTAGGAGGACAGAAGGTATTTACTGTAAACCTGCCACCTCCCAAGGAGAGATAAATAGAAACTGATAAATGGGATCTTCTGGTGCTGTTCGTCTATTAACCTTCTGCTTCCCAGTTTAGGCATATGCATGCTATGCTGCCATTAATATCCAGTAATTGGCATAGCAGTGGGCAACACGCTCCTACCTTGAGCGTCAAACATCTCCTGTGCTGCGTGTGAGTGCATGGCCACACACACCACAGCTCTGCAGCTAGCTTTGGGGAGGGGCTCCCATGCACTGCTCACACCTCAGCCCCAAGGCTGAGCAAGCAGCCAGACCTGCTGACCTGAGCATCAGGCGTGGATGTGATAGCAGGAGACTTGGGAGGAGGAGAGGGCACTGTGTGTGCATGACCTGCTGTTTTGGTTTGAAAAGACAGGTGTTTGCTAAGGAAGGCTGGAGCCTCCCCTGAAATGGAAAAGGTAAACTCCCTCTCTCTGAATTACTACAATTTTGAAATTAAAAGGCTCTTAGGCAAAGATATGGGAATAAGTTTCTTACTAGGAAAACTGAAAAATACAAATGTAATTAGTACAAACAAAACTACTGACAGAGTCAGAATATGACCTGACACCCTGGGGGTCAGGGTGTTGGTAAGTTTAGTTGAGTGGTGGCTCCTCCTCTTGCAGTGACAGATGTGGTTCTGCTGAACAAGTGACCTTGTAGAAGAGTGCAGTTTTTTTCTGAAGGTTTGATGGTGGTGTAGATGGGCTTGGGTATTTTTTGGGGGGGAATCTAGTGGAGAAGAGGCTCTTCCTCTGGGAATCCAGTGGAGAAGAGGCTCTTCTTCTGGGAATTTAATAGAGAAGAGGTTCTTCTGGTGTTCCAAAATCTCTGATTATATGCAGGTAGGAATGCTTGGCTCCTCCCCGTGGGTGGAGTATTTTACAACAGAATAATGTAGTTTTATCAGTCATGCAGTGAGGCTCAATGGCCCATTAACAGAAGATATCTCCCCAAGGGAGAGACTGGTTGTAGAAAATATAAGAAAACTGCCTAATTAACAGGAGATAATTGCCCCACTTTTAACAGATAGCAAATAAAATACATCCTTATCTTACAGTCTAGAACACCTGCCCTGCTCAAAACCAACAAACCAGCACATAGGGACATTGGCACCTCCAGCTGAGCTGTTGTGTGTTTTGTCAGCCTACATGTAAACACAGCTCACAGATGCCTTCATGGATGAGATTCCCACTCACCGCAATCTCTCAGCATCTAGGAAAGAAGCATTTTCCTCACCACCTTAAAGGCATGTGTCCTGCAAACTGCTAAAAAAACCAAATAAGCTTCTGAGGGCTTGGAATTTATGAACTTACCTTGCTGGTCAAAAACCAGCCAAGGTTTCAGCAACCTGGACCAGCACTTCTGCAGCTCCCTTCCCAGACAAAGGGCTCTTTGTGTATGCTGACTTGCTTCACTCCCACAGACTGAACCTCTGCAAAGGAACAAGTCCTCAGAGGGACAGACTGAACCACATCTTCCCTCACCAACCCAACCCTGCAAGGTTGAAGCAAATCCATACTCAGAGACCAGGATATTACTCACATGGAAAGCAGGCCCACTTGTGGATCAGTCAAACAACTACAACTCTCTTAATCCTTTCTTCCACCTAGAAGATTACAGCTCTGCTTTGGAAAAACCCTGACCACTGCTACTTTCCTCTACGTGACATTATTAACTGCTTTACTTACCCTACCTCTAGCATTTTGCTTTCAACCACCATTATAGTTCCCAATTCACATTGTGTGAAGGTGTGCAGGTGACTACAACTCGGAGACACCAGCCAAGATGACAGCTGCATTTCTGATGAGGAACAATCAGAACAACTTAACACAAGTCTTAAGACCCCCATGTTATTATGGCAATATTTATCAACATTGTAACCTTTTCCAGAACTCCAGGGCAAACAGAGGGCCTGTTCTTGCATGTAATAACCTGGCAAGCAGCTCATCTGCTCTGTGTTGGATGGATGGCTCCAATACTCAGGAAGGCAAGTACTGCAGGCAGGAACCATGCTTACTCCTTCCACACGCACTCTCTTGCACACATCAAACTGGTGGAGGAGACCAAAGCCAACGTGACTGTGATGGTGAGTTCTAATGGGAACACCAGTATTAATTCCCATCTGTCTAAGCAACTGGCAGTGTCCATCAATTACACCAAGAGCCAACTAACAGTTGCAGCTGCAAAATAATAAAAGCAGAATTAACATTTCAAGTTCCTGTCATTCACCTGAATTTTTTACAGTTGTAATTAGCAAGCTGCAGAACCTGTCAACAATCAACATCAGCCAATCTGTCTGCACCAGGAACCCAGCTGCCTGCCAGAAATTGTCTTTGACAGGTTTTTTTCTCCCCTTGCTTCCCTCCATTAAAATTTTCCCTTCAAACCCCCCAAACACACTCATCTCTTTTACCACCAGTCACTAGAATTGAACATGTCAAAGCAGCAAGAGACAGAATGACTGATACTTAACTGATAAAGTCATAATTATTTCCTTCTCCAAAGCTCAGTATCAAAACATGCTGCTGTCTGTCTCCCCAAGCCTCTGCTTCTCTGCCAGTAAAGAACTAGTGCTGCAGCCCCTTAAGGTGACTCTCACAGGACCCCAAACATTCCTCATGTGGAGAGACTGAGATAGTAAAAGAACCTTTCCAGCTGAAGGCCTGCTCTTTGATGAACAGGTGCAACTGTTTCCAATCTTTAGCAGAAGAGCTACCTCCAGTGGATCCATTTACTCAGGATCACCCAAAAGCCCAGTGCTACCAGGGCTTCAATTTCTTTTTTCTGTTGTGCCACACCACACAAACAAGAAAAAAACAAAAAACTAACAAGACAAAATGAAATCAACAAACACCAAACATTTGCTCCTTTCAGTGTCAGCCAGAAACCAATTCTTTTCCAAGACCCAAGAGCGCCCAAAGTACCATCCCTGGAGACTACAAGCACTTAGAACCAGATGCTGTACTTTCAGGGTAAAGTTAGGTTCTGTTGTTTGTTGGGGGTTTTTTTGCAGGTTTGGGGTTTTCTTTGGTTGTTGGGTTTTGCATTTTTTGTTTAATAAACCCTCACATTTTTAAAGCTATTGATCCTCCTTGAAACCAAGCTGTGGCACAGGTAAGATATGTGTCATTATCAGTTAAGAGCTGGTTTTTAACCTCTGCTGGTTAGAATACATTACACATACTGCAACAAGCAGGGACACCTGTAAACGGCCTGGGGTAGAGGGCTCTCACAGGTGCATCCCTTCATGTGATTGCTATTAGGTGAACTTAGCGCATCTGGGAGAGCTCTCACCCCCTCAGCATTGCTGTGCTCACCTCCAACATTGCCACCAAAGGCACCCAACCGGGGCACAGCCGAGGTTAATGGTTAAAATAATACACTGCTTGGAAGAGAAGCTCTAACAGTGCACTCCACAATATACTCTGCTACCCGTCATGCACTCTGTTTCATTAATCCATCTGCCAGCTGAGTAACCACAATGAGAGGATAAAGCTACATTAAAAGAAAAAAAAAAAAAGAACAACAAAACCCCAAGAGCCTCAACAATTTGTATATCCACCAACAAAAAGCGCGTGAACCACTGCTTTTCTTCAGAAAGCACTACACAATAGGTTTCATAGACAACTCGTGTAGATAGTTGCAATGGTAGACTTGTAGACTTAATGTTACTACAGATACTTGCTCCGAATTACTGTCACTGAGTTACCATTGTCTTAACAAACAATAACACTGGAATAGAACACAGGGCAGAAAACCCTTCCTCAGCACTCTTACATACACAATACTGAAAAACAGTAAGAGAAAAATCTAGTTAATAACACTGAAATATCTGAAGAACACATTGCAGGAAAAGTTCCTTAGCACAAACATCACCGAAAGCACAACAGACAAATACAAACAAAAAAGTACTACTCCCGAAACTGAGACTTAAACCTCCTAGCACAATATTAGGCAAAATTCACCTGTTTTGCAAGTGACTCCATGGGACATAAATCCCTTTTTTCCCAGCTAGGCAGTGAGACAGGCTTCCAGCATGAGACAGAGCCTGCAACCCTTGCACTGGCATTTGGACCCAAACCTGATTCCCAACACAGCAAAAACCCGTTTTTCTCAAACCCAGCCTAGGAGAGCAGGAGCAGCAGCAAGGGTAAAGGACCATCGCTTGGGCTTAAGGAACTGTGACCTGCACTGCCATGCCGAGGGCACCCGTAGCCCAGGGCAGGCACACCTCGGGAGCCCAAAATGCCAAGAAACAATCCCCGCCCGAACAAGTAAAGCCTTCTTACCGACCAAATCCAGCTGGAGTCCCAGGGATAACGGATGCACGGGACCAGCCTTTCCCGCCCTGCCCTGCCCTGCCCTTCCCTGCCCTGAGGGGAGTGTGAGGGCACGATTTTCCCGCCGCGCCCCAGAGGGCACCGCACGCGCCTCGGACCCAAGGCAGCGCGCGTGGCCACGTGAGGGGTGCGCGAGGGCGCTGTGAGGGGCACGCGAGCGCCCCGAGTCACGAGCCAGGGACGGCGCCCCCTGCTGGTCACCCCCGGCGGTGAGGGCCGGGGCACAAAATGTCGGGACAAAACCCACAACGTTCTCCTCATCCTAATATGTGAGACTATAAACGAACTAGTGCGCGACAGATTAATTCAGATCAATAAACCAAGTGAAGGCAGTACAGAAACTGACACAAGGGAAGCCTAAGAATGCCTTGAAGCTCTATGACCTGGATTCACAAATGGAATTAAATACCACGACATTACACATCAAGTAGAAGGCAGTCAGCAAGAAACGACTACATATTTATCCAATATTCTTTTGGCTTCAGATGATGAACTTTAAAATGAGGAAATTCTCAATGCTTGCCAATCTTAAAATTTCACTTATAAAAGAGAGCAGAACTGAAGAATTTTGCTTCGGGCCAGATCTTATGAGCCCTCAGCAATCCCTTCATACCCGAGATAGCCCAGCTACCCGGATGGCATAATATGAGCAGGATGGCTCTTGTGGCAGTGTTTGAAACAGAAAAAGGTTTAATAAGAAACAAAATAAACTCTTTACAGAGAAAAGCTGTGCCAGGGCAAGAGATCTTTGCTCCTGCTAAGCACCCCACAAAAGTGATTAAATCTTTTGTTCTGTCCTTTTTCTACCTAATGGTCCAGGCGGGACCTCTTGCCCTTGGTCCAATCGAAAGCCCCAAGTTTGAGGTGAAGACTAAAAGATCCTGTGAGGTGTCCCTGTACTAAATTCGGAGAGAAGTTTCCAGGGGCTTTGCCTTTTTTAGCAGACTAAGGGTATTTGGAAATTCTCTTGTAATTTGGTCACCCTGTCAACAGGAGGCACACTCCTACACAGAACCACGGGAAAGGAGCATTTTTGTTTTTACAAACAGCATTTCAAGTGACTGAAATGTACCTCCTCACACTGCTTATTAAAAAAACTGCACAAAGCACTCGTAAAGTGAACCTGACAGTGCTGCAAACCAAAAATTCAAGTAAGGAATATCAGGATCCAGGATATGCTTCTGCTCCAGGAGCTGAAGCAGCCTCTGGCCCAGTGCTTGAGGACAAGCTGCTGGTGACAGGCTGGGTGGGACATGCTCCCGCCCCGAGGGCACGGTGCTGCTGCCTTGCACTGTCCATGCTGCCGGCGCCTCCTGCCCTGCAGGGTTCTGCACTGGGCTTGGTCAGGAGAATCCTCCCAAAAGGGTTCAGGAAAAGGACTGAACAAGAGATACAGTCATAGAATCCCAGAATCACCAGGGTTGGAAGAGACCTGTAAGATCACCAAGTCCAACCATCAACCCAGCACTGCCGCTGTAACCCCTAAACCACTGAACCAGATTGCCCAGTGCCAGATCCAGATGCTTCTTGAACACCTCCAGGGATGGTGGGTCCACCAACTCCCTGGGCAACCTATTCCAGTTCCTGAACACCCAAACAGTGCAAACATTTTTCTAACACCTAATCTGAATGTCCCATTTCAACTTAAGGCCATGATAAACACACAAAGTGCTTCCACAGCAGAGGCCACCTCCCAAAGGCTGGCAGAGTCACACCAGGCTGACAGAAGTGTGCAGTTCCAGCATACAGACACATTTCCCAGAATGGCACAGGGGCGCAAAGCCCTCAGATGAGCCATGCTGAGTGCCAGGGGGTGCCAAGTGCAGGCCCTCAGCCCACGTGTGCCAGGTGCCAGCGGGTCCCAATG
Organism: Dicaeum eximium; assembly: GCA_013396995.1. Classification (NCBI taxonomy): domain Eukaryota; kingdom Metazoa; phylum Chordata; class Aves; order Passeriformes; family Dicaeidae; genus Dicaeum; species Dicaeum eximium. The sequence continues at coordinate 242,211 of VWZP01005342.1, read as the reverse complement.
GGCCCAAGGCACCATTTCCATGTCTGGAGCTGCTGGATTGGCACTGGGGCTCTGGAGCAGAACACTCTCAGGAGCCAGTGTAGATCCCAAACTTGTGAGAGGAGCAGATGACAGAGGTCAGAGCGTGCCCAGCCATGCCGGCGCCGCGGCACGAGCCAAGCTGTCCGACTGACTGCAGGCTGTCGCTCTGGCAGCAGCAGGGGTGCCATGGCTGATGGCGCATGCAGACAGCAGCGGGCATGCCGAGACCAACAGAGTCAAGGGAAGGAATGGACACGGGAGCACTGCGTGCTGTGCAGGAGGTTTATGTGAGGAATGTCATCAGCTCCACCAGCTGTTTCACCTCTGAACCCCTAATCTGAAATGTTCACCTCTGGTTTCAGAGGTTTCAGCTTTCTAGTTTAGGGCCCATTACCTCAAGCACACTGTTTGCCATCTTGGCTTTGTGATCCTCCCAAGTGCTTTCCCTTTAAAAAGCCCGAGTGACTCCCTGCAGATTATCCGAGGGAAAAAAGCAGCACAGTGGACATCAATCCCAGGCCATCCAAGAACCCCCAAGTCTCAAAGCGCAGCAATCCCCTGGGCTGAAGCATTTCTCTGAGCCTTATCCCATCCTGCAGGCTGACCACAAAGGCTGAATTTTCATAGCCGGCAGTATTATCATTAGATTTCTGAAACTTCTGTAGATTAAGTTTCCTTTGGGTTCACTGCGATGAAGCCATCTTAAATTTTATCAGGAGATTGTTTTTGACCTTAAAAATTATCCAGGATTTTCCTAATCCTAAAAGGACAGAAATGACAGTGTGAATTCCCTTTATTAAAATCATCAGAATGAGGATTGAGACTTGAGCACTAATGCCATATGTCGTAGTTTCAGCTGTGCGTTCCAGACATTCCAATGCCCACTGCCTAATCCTGTCCAAATATTAAAAAAAAAAAAAATCAAGATGGAGATGTCAATCTTACATGAACTTGACACACAATTTTGTTCTTTAATGCTAGAATTAAATGGTTATTCAAAATAGCTTTGGAAAAATCATTAGAATCTTGAAGTCCTGGGATTTGAACAACAGTTACAAGCTGTACAATCAAAAGGCACGGAGGAGTTTACTTCCTTTGGGCAGCTGGCAATCAGGTTTCCAGATAACTTCCATCCTTACCAGAGAAAAGGAGAGGAAGAGGGGTAGAGCCTGGTGCCCCACTGAACTGCACACCAAAACTGCTGTTCCACCAGCTGAGAGCAGGATCTGGTCCTAAACATTTCTGGGAAACCATAAGAATTCTTAGGTTTTTCCATCCCCAAGCAAAATATTATATTATTTTTCTTTTCCTTACGTATAATTAAATTCTCACCAGTCAAAGTGGGCACAAGAGCAATCTATATAAGAACAGTCCTCAGAAAAAGGATCTGACTCACCCTCACTCTCTCCTGCACAGCAGCTGGGGTTTAACTGGGTTACTGGAAAGTATGCACACAAACTAGAAAGATCATATTTCTGATCAAGCATTTAAAATTCCTGTAAATAAGACAACAGTAAATATTTCACATGAAGCAGAAACTAGTGCCAAGCCATTTCACACACACACACACAAAAAAAACCCAAAAAAAAACCCCAAAAAACCAAACCAACTTAAAAAAAAAGGAAACTGGGCAAACGAGCAAACACTGCTGTATACTGGTCTCCTGCCTCAGATCCTGCTTCAAGGGATGCTGCTGTTATAGTCCCTGACCTCTTAGCAAAGGGCTTGGCCCTGGCTTTCACTGCTGAATATTCTTTCTCTTGGGAATGAGAGATTATGACACTGAAGTGATGGAAAAAATATTTATGAATCAGGAGGGCTACTACAATATGGTTTGAACAATTTTCCCCATTTTAAGTTTACAAGTCCAGGGAAGGGAAACTACAGACCAAGTCTTCTTAAACCTTATGAAGTCTGAAAGAATTGTTCTATCCTATTCTACTCTTACCAACAGCAAACACAGCCTAGGATGTTCAAGACCCACTCACCAAGTACTCATGGCTAATTTAAAAAATCATGTTGTGTTTAGAATTTTATCGTGACCATGGAGTGTCTGGAGAGCCTGAGTGTGCTGAGCATTATGTGAACATTGCAGACTCCCTCCTCCACATAAACTTGCCAAAATAGGAATGCTGGAGCAGAGCAAATTCCCGAGCGAATTTTCCCAGGCTGGTCCTCTCGCCACTTTGCTTTTCCAAGAGAACAATACACAACTCCTACCTTCCCTCTGCTTGTTTGCTGACTGTCCTACAAGGTACTGCCCAGAAGTTAGAGGATGCACTCCAACTTCCACAGCTGCCTCCACGCAGGACAACTAGGACCAAATGTACTTACTGAAAAATCACACTTTACTCTTCTGACTTATCTCAAGGAAGGAACCAGAGGAAAGATCCAAGTTCAGCTATTACCAATCATCTTGGAAGGTTTTCTAATCTAAAGGGGCCAGAAGGAAAGCAAACCATGTTTATTGGCACTGACTGTCACCAGTGGACAAGGTCCACGTGTCATTGAGGCCATGGCTACACAAGAACAATTACAGCACTTGCTTGACATTTGTGATGGCACCTCAGGGCTAAACCAGTTTGAACACCTCTCTCAAAAACATGAGGGAATGGAGCCATAGGAAATTGAAGTTTGAAAAACCATATTTATCAGTAAACAACAGTGTCCTGGAGACTGGGTTGTCGAGCTGAGGGATAAAGCCTTGTCACTGTTTGTCAAGGGTCCCTGCAGTGTGCACAGAGTTCAGCTGCACAGTGATGCCAACACCCAGCTGTGACACACCTGGAGATATTTACCTATAATCGTTCCCAGTGTTCCTACCCTTCCCAGGCCAAGGCAACACAGGCACTTGCACAGTGGCGAGCTCACCAGTAGAGAACATTCCAGGCAAGTGCCTGTGTTCAAGCACCTGGGAACTGGGATTCTGATGACAATATTTACAACATCTTGCCCCAGGCTGGCACCCCGATGCCTTGTTCGGGCACACCACCCTTGCAGAGAACAGCACTGCAAAGCCTCAGGATGCTTTCCCCCTTTGCCAGGGAAAATGGGGCAATATGCATTCAGCAGCAGTGGAAGGAGTTATTAGAAACAGAGACTGGGGGCTGAGGAGGGAACACTGGGCACAGGATCCTGTCTGTGTACCTGCATTTGCACCTGTTGCCCTCACAGTGAGTGTCACCCAGTCATTCACTCACTGAGTTTCAGCATCTCTTGTTGAAGGTGCCAGCAAGTGTCCCAAAGATGGTAACAGTTTTGGTCAAAGTAACTTAGTTCACCAAAAAAAAAATCACCATTTTCTTCACTTTTTCAGTTCGACTGATTATTATGATTAAAGGAACAAAGGAGAGGAAAAAGAAACCCAAAGCAAAATAATTTCAACACTGAGACCTTTCAACACCAAGACTCAGCTCTAAGCTACTGAGCTCCCCAGCAAGACTTTCCCACTGCCTCAAACACTCTCCTTGACCAAAGGACCTGTGGCCAAGGTGACTGTGGTCTTTCCTTCACATTTCAAATCATGTATAACTCAAGTAGAACCAAGTGCCCTGGACAGTGATCATTCCAGGACAACTCACTAGAAATATTTTGCCTAATTAAATACACTCCATTCTCCACAGAACGGCAGATCTCTCGGTGCTGGAGGAATTATATAATATCTTTTCAGTGAGATGGTCGTGCTTTTCCAAAAATGTAAATTAATTCCTGCAGGGAAGGAGAGCAAGGTCTGGCCCAAAGAGCGCTATTTGGCATGATCAGCTCTCCTTGCTGTCTTACAATCTTTCCTGCACATAATCTGATGTGGCAGCTTGTTTGAAACTTGTTTATTGGGAAGAGGTCATAAGCTGAGAACTGTTCAGAACAGGTCAGGCATCTGATTAAAGGGTGAAAAAACTGAAATGCTTCACATGGGTCTCTGAGACAGAAGCTTGATGAGGAGAGAGAGCTTGTTGTAGAACAATGTTGCCAAGTACCTCACACGGCAGGCAGCAGCAGACTGCAGGACTGGTTAGAGCAGCGGAAGATTAAATAATTCTGCTGTCGGCATTAACAAATAGTCAGTATTGTTCTTCTGTACTTCAGGATAGGTTCATGCTGGAAGAAATCCCCTCTCTAAAATGGAGATAATATCAAACTGTGCCAGCCCAGAAGAACTGAGAGTCAAAACAGATGGGGAGAAAGAAAAACATCTTGAAATTATCTGCAAAACAAAGGAGAGGCAGATCATCTGCTTATCCCTGCTCTTGTACCACCCCAGTGGCTGAATTCCCACATCCTGAGCCCCAGCTCTGTGACTGTTTCCCCAAGGTCTTCCTTCCATCTGTTATGCTTTTTGCAGTGTGTGGGGAAAAGGAAATCCAGGGCTTTGCAATGTTATGCACTGTTGCTCTTACACATTCCTGTCAGCTCCATGTGAACTGCGCTGTCCCAAGCTTTAGAGGCCACAGCCTCCAGCCTGTTGACATCACCAGGCTGCTCTCACTGCTGTTGAACTGGAGCTGTCATAGACTCCAAAAGTACCAGGCAAACAGCCATGTGCTTCCTCTGCTCCTCTCACTCTGCCCTTCTCCTTCCAACTTCATTATGACGCTATTCCAGGGAGCAGCCTGAAAAGACAAATTCCTTGTTCCCTGCAGAGCAGGTATAATAACACAGTTTTCTTCTTGCCAATCTCACACACTCTCCTGGTCAAGCCCTGCAATGTCCTGCTGGGGGACTCAGAATTATTTGCATCTGGGATGGAACAGCAAAACCATTTCAGAACCCCCGGTAAATGCTGAAGTAACTGCAAGTTAGGAAAAAAAAACTTCCAGATTTTCCAAGAAGAAAATACTTAGGAAACAGCAGGGAGAAACGAAGTAAAACATGAGAAATCAAAGTTGTCTAAGAGGCATGCAACTCCACTAAAAAAGCAAAATCTGATTAGTTTTTCAAGGATGATTTCCTGATCCACAGCTGCACAGAGAAGGGATGGCCCAAGTTATCAAGCTCTAGTGCGTTGTCCTTTGCTGCACTTTGCCTGGGAATCTTTGTGGCACCTCCCAGGATCTCCTCCTCTCCTAGGGCTGTGCCCTCCCAGGAGCTGAGCTCAGCACTGCATGCCCACAGGATTACTGAATCGGCAAAGGTCTTCCAGGAGCTCTGACCCCGCATTCCTCAAACTTCGCTCACTCCTTAGAGCATTATGTTCCTCTAACCTAGAGAGCACCAAATAAATATCTCCAACTGTTAATTCCAGGCAGGCTCTTGCTAAGAGTTCCCTGGAGCATGAGGTGCTATTTTCTTTAGAGTACACCAGCTTCAACTGTACTATAACCCGACCACTGCTCTGGTGAGAGCCTAGAGCTGACAGCAGGGACCTCCAGCCCCCCTGCTGCCCTGCAGGCGTGACAGGAGTAAACCCTCAAACCTGTGGTCTGGTCTGCATAGTTCCAGACAGGAGCTGGCAGATAACATTTATACCACTTAAAGTACAATTGTTGTGCCTTACTAGCCAGGCTTCCAGCATGCAAAGCACCAGAAATACAGGGAATTTTTAATACACACTTAGAAGCCCACAGGTGAGGCATTTATTATTAAGGAAAGAGAAAGTCATGAGAAGCCCAAGTAAGGCAATAATGCTGCTTCTGACACATATGTTTCAACTGCAGCCTTCAATGCAGTGGTTCTGAAAAAACAACCAACCAACCATGTCGGCATCACACACAGCTTCTCACCTCTTACAGTGCTGAACTTAGCCCTGGGGAGAACACAGCTCTGGCCTGAGAAGCACCCCAAACATCTCCTCTTTAGCTACACTCCAGCCTGAGCAGGTTTTTTGCAGAGTAACAGATGGCTGCAGAAATTACAAAGTTTCCAAAGCAGAATCACCTTTTGAAAAAACCAACCAAGAAATGTTCTACTCTAAAATTAGAGTGCAAAGCACTGGCAAAATGAGGAGGGCACAGGAGAATTGCCCTCCCTTCTGCTCTTTAGAACCACTTGAAGGACTTCCTCCTGCCCCCCCAGTTAGGACACTGCTCTCTCATGCACTCTCACTCTCCCTCTGTCTCCCTTTGCAGTCTCCAGCAAAATGTCAGAGGTAAAGAAAAGTGACAAGCTCCTGAGAAACTGAATTGCTCATTCTGTTTGAATATCATAGTAACGCAAAGCTCTGCTGCTTCATTTGTCAGCTTTTTCACCACTCTCCATCTCTGCAGCCCCCCTGACCCGGGCGCTCTGATTAGCCATGATCAATGTGCACATTTGTGGGAGCTCTGTGCACACTGCTGGACCCTCGGCCTCGCCTGCTCATGCAGATAATAACGGCACTTCGAGTCACTTGCCCATAACTCCAAGGTTCATTACACAGGGGGGATATCACCAAAAGTCCGTTTAACTGTCTTTTCGTTTGCTGTAAGGGAAAAATTGACAGCGCTGAAAAATGGGATTTGGAATATAAATAACCCCTGGTTTGGGTGTTGCGGTGAATGATTGCAGTTGCCTGAGCCCCCGTGCAGGAACCTCCTCACTGGCATGGGTGGGAGGAGAGGCGGCTGTGTGGAGCAGGGAGACTGCACAGAACCATCCCCCAGGACAGGAACAGCTTCCAAAGGAATGGTTTTCCCTGCACAGAGCAGGATCTGGGCAGAGAGTCCTGTCAGTCACCTCTGCTGGCTGGCATCTACCCTAAAAATGAAATAAAAGTCTGATGAAGCATCAAGGGGAAAAAGTAATAGAAAAAACTAGGTATTTTCCAAAAGCAGTGAAAGCCAAACCCCACACACCCCCAAACCCAATCCTTTGCATTTCTAGGCCATGCCAGATATTTCCCTGACAGGTTGTTCACAGAGGTCTGAACCCCAATTACAGTAAAGACCTACAGAACTACTTCTTATCTGCCCCCCCAGGATGTCCAGGACTATTCTCATCTGATCCCTGAGGAGCTTTCTACAGAACTCTGTAAAGACCATCCCTCCACTCCTTCAATGGGTCTGAGCCGGGAATGCTTTCCAACAGAGCCTTAGAGCAAGCCCTGTACCCCTTTCATCCCCCAGGAATGTCTCCGAGTAGATCCTCCCATACACTTCAGCCAAGCGTTGTGCTTGTCCTATTAGGGCACATTCCATGATGCAGACAGGCTCCCAGTGATTTCCATGGACTTCAGAGCAGGTTCATGCATTGTCACCTCTGCTAGGAAGAGCTACAGACTCAGTGCAAACAGGAGCCCCTTCCTTTGGGAGACTCCTGACCCCAGACAGAATTTCCCTTGCCTACAGAGCACAGCCTGCAGAATGAGCCACTGTCTTTAAAACAAACACTCCAACGTTGTGCTTCTCATTAGCCCCAGACTTTTGTCCCCTTATTCATGGGAAGGAGCACCCTGGCCATGGAACAGTCTTTCCAGTGCTCTCCCTGAATAAGGTCTTGTTTCTTTGTCGAAGCACACGGTTCTGCTGGGCTGAACTCCCCAAACTGCAGCAATTATTCTGGCTGAAACAAGACACAGAGCGCATCGGGATCGGGCCACAAAGACTCCAATAAAGGCAACAAGCACATAATAAAGCCCCATGACAACTGATCCTTACAAAAGGCTGTTCTTACAGAGTGATCTATGGCAAGAGTTTTCAGCCCGGTGCTCCCTGCTTTATCCGGATCCAGTCAGCCCTGAAGTTGAGATGATTTCTGTGTTTTGCTCTTGTTTTCTCCCTCCCAACAGTAACTGCCCACAGGACAAGGGACAGACTGACAGAGGCCAGCAGCTTCAGCAGGGACACTTCTGTCCCAAAACTGCCCCTCCTATCCTGCTGTAAAAGTCAGGGAAGATCTGAAAGGAGGAGCAAGGGGGAAGAATGGAATGCTGGACACACAAAAAAAGAGGGGGCAATAAAGATGACATGCTTGTGCTGTTTGAGGGAAGGCAGCCTAAATATGCAATGGGAGTGCAGCCTGAACCCCAACACCTGCTGGATGTAATGGACTCTGGAGTGTTGTTTCAGAATTAATCAAGTCATTTAAAATCATGGCTGTAGTCGCCATTCACTACTCCTGTGCATAAATGCACTGATCCCGATACTCATCCATGTCGGGTGACTTGAGCAATATATCACCATAATTGCCATTTTAGGGCTGCAAACTGGAGCTAAAATAACCAGATGCAAAAGAGATGGCCATATCATACTCTCAAGATGGATCTACAAAGTTCAAGGAGAGTTCAAGCATGGAAGAGGCAATAGAGAGGGGTCAAGTGTAAGGAGATTGTTCATGTTCAAGAGGAATTAACTTTACAAATATATTGTTTCTGAGGTGGTAATTGTACCATCTTACAGCTATTCATACCTCATTGAATCTTTGCATTCTTCTCAGCCATTAGAGTGACTGTTCCTCGTTGAAATAAATTTGATTTTGACAAAATATTCTGTTTTAAAACTGCAACTGATTTCCCCAAAATTTTCTGTTTTAAAGTAATTCCTTCTCAAACCCCAGAGCACAGAACCAGGTATGAGATCTTCAAAATACAGGCTTAGCATCCATGACAGTAACAGAACTCAGACCTTGAGATCTCATCAAAAAGAGTCTTTAGAGTGCTGTTCTCTCCCAAAATAATACAGTGTGGCTGTGGGCCTGGTCTGGAAGCTTTGAAGTATTCAAACACTTCACCATGGATTTATGGTTACCAACACAGAAATGCCTTTCAGCAGTCAAGGTTAGTATCTTCCATACAACTTGACGAATGAAAGTTCACATAAAGAGCCAAGTCAGTTGTTCTCTGAAGAAATCAAGTGACAGACCATTGAGAGCATCAAGGCAAAGACCGTATGAGCAGGAAGAAAATGTCCTGCCTTGTTTGACCAAGGCTTACAGCCAGGTGATGCCCCACGGTAATACAAGCACTCCTGCCCCCAGAAGACAGCAGTCCTACGCGTCTCTGCAAACCAAAACAAAGGGCATTCCATCAGCTGTAGGGCAGGTGCCTATGGAACTTTTAAGCCTCTCATCAGCACTAGTTTAAGAAATTGCTTATCTTTTATATTTTAGAGTCAGGTGAGCCCATTATTTGTGTTTTTCTTCCCAGCTTCAAATTGCACTATTTAAAGTCTGATTCCAGCTTATTGCTGAACCACCCCCAGACCTAAGAATTACTGGCAGCATCTAATAAGTCACCTGCACAGCCAGAGAAAACACACTTCCCATTGTTCCTGTAAGGCTGGGTAAGTCTCCCCTGCAAAGCTGTGATTCCAGTGTGGTGCTGCTACACCCCCAGCAGACAAAGGGGCAGCTTCCAGCCCTGTAAATCAGCCTAGCACCCATTGTTCAGGGAGAGCCGTGCTAATTCATCCTTCGAGGAGCCGGTGACCTGAGCCCTCCCCACAATGGCAGTACAGAGAGCTAATGTGCTATGGGTTACTTGGTAATTCCTGCAGCATAATTGGCCAACATGGAAACAGTAGCAATGATTGAAGTTCATAACTAATTGCAGCCATTACCGAGACAGCATTATTTATGATTAACTGCATGTAGTAGGGCCTGATTCTGATTTCGCTCACATCTCATTCCAGGCAGTTGTTTGACAGGTAGCTGGTGATGTTTCCCTTCTGGAAGAGGCTCACCCTCATGACTATAATTGTGTTTTCAGCATATCAATTCTATATCACGCTGAGAACACCAGGAAAGCAAGGGTTTTGGGGCTTGAACTCTAGGCTGAGAGGAAAAAAGTCTGCATTTAACTTGTTCTTTGATTGCCTGACAGCAGAACTCTGCTAGTCCACTCCTGGTGCTTCAGGCAGCCTGCTGACCTATCTGCTCCTTTACTCCCATGTTTACCTGGTTGTCAGGTCGGGTGGGACTTCTGCAGTCTCACTTGACAGGTTCAGCACTGGCAATTACCCATGTTCCAAAGCCTCACGTGCTGCTTTGTATGGAATGGGAATGGGAATAGAGAAGGTAGATTGCCTCAAGAAGTTTACATGCCATTTACAATTCAAAATAAATGGCTTCCATTCCCCATTTCTTCCAGAGGTCTGGCTGTTGAGTTTCAGCAGGAGTTTTTGGGAACTGGCCTCCCTTGGAAGTCTGCTTTCAGCTAGTGGTGCTCAGCACAGAAACCCAGCTGGAGGGAAGGCAGCTCAGAGCAGCATTACTTGGGTACTGCCCTAAAAACGGACTCATACAAAAACATACAAGAATGTGTGTGTGCACATACATAAAATGTATGAAAATCAAGTCTCCATAAAGTGCCCCCATTAGACACACTCATTACATTTGATGCAGCCAGGTCAGAGCCTGAAGTCCCTTGCACAGAAAAAACAGTTCTATATATTTATTTTACTGAGAGGCCTTATCTAAAAACCATAATCTGCAAATGGTAATTTTTCTCCACCTTTCATAAACACCAGCAATAGTGCAGCCCTCTCTCCCCCTCTCTTTTTCTTATTCAGGATATCAGGCAGATAAGAGTTATCAGTAAAGGTCATCCTCAATTTCTGTACAGAAATGATCTGTCTCTGGTATGTAATAAACATTTATCCATGCCTTTATTAGCTATATTGGATCTGACAGTTCTGTTAAACCATTTTCTTTCATTTTGCTAGGTCATGACGGTTAATGCTGCTAAAAAATCTCATCACTGCTTTTGATCACTGTATTGTCTTCCCAGTGTTAGCAGGATTTTGTAAAGGTAAGCACTGGCTGGAATGACCTATTAAAGTTACAGCCCGTTGAGCTCCTGGCTTTTTTTCTCCCCACAATAAAAAGCAAAGGAGTGCAAAGCATAAATTCTACTCTCGGGGTTATATTTAGTTGGGCAGCTGACATTTAGGAGAGCAGCCACTTCAAGCCCACTTTGCATTGGTTTCGCTCCATCTTTTTCACATCCTCAAGTGTCTGAAATGGTGCTGGAAGCCACAGCATGGCAAATGAGCACAATTAGTGGGACCAGGAGGTGATGTCCCAGTTAACCCCAACCATGCCAGCAGCATGTCAGGCAGCTGCTCAGAAAGCAGCGGCTCAGCATAAAGCCACAGGAAATACCAGAGAGTATGAGGACCCTGCTGAGCCTTCCCAGAACTGGGATCTGCAAAGGCAGCAACAGGAATGCAGCTACATCTTGTGTACCTGGGCAAGGCACATGGTCAATGCAAGTCTGCCAGCCTCTGGAGGAAGTTCAGTGTGAGTTTAACCTGCTGTTCTATGTAGTGATCAGAGGCCCCCTTAGCCTGCTGTCCTGCTAAGCACAGCAGCCAGAAACAACAGGTTCACAGGGTACAGGTATCCCTTGTGATGGCTGGCAAGAAAAAACTGTGCTCAGAATGAGCCTGCACTGAGTTGTGAACAGCTTACACAAAGTTAAAAAGCCCAAAAGACCATTCTGCTGGGGGCCGAACAGGGCAATATGGGGATACTGCAGCCACAGTGACTGCACTGGAGCTACTTTAAACATCTATAGCTAAAAGCTACCTTCTGCCTGCAGCCCTGTTTTTAGACTGTAACAAGGGCTTGATCAGTGGTACAAAAGAGCATATAATCTCTTTCTGTAAGGAATATATGGCTTTTCAATTTCCTCAAGCAGCCCCTTATTCAGTAGCAGCAACCCACACTGTTCTGTTCTCTTCTCCAGCTGTACCCAGCTGTAGCTTCACCAACTTCCAAAGGAAAACAGGAATGGATGACTGCAGCAGCTCACAAGAACAACAGCAAAATATTTTCCCGGTCCCCATGACAACAGGCATATCAAAGAGACACACCTCTCCGACTGCTTCTCCCCATGCTCTCCATCTCCCTTTGTCACCCAGTCTGTGTTCCCCACTGTCTGTGTGGTATGTACCTGTGGCAGCAGAACACCTTCTACCTTCCTGATAAAAATGACTGCCAACCTTGTCTATACAGGGACTGGTGTCCCTGCTGCCAGGACCCTGGTCAGCCCTGGGGAAGTGCAGGAATTCCCATCTCTGGCTTTCCTCTTGCCAAATATACTGCAACTTCCAACAAAGGAAGATCAAGGGTGTTAACGCTGCCACCCCAGCTGGCTCAACCCAAACCCTGTTACCAGTACCCACGTTCTAAGAGAGAGGCCTCTCTTCCTTGCTCCTGGGTGGCCACCCAATGTCAGCAGCTCCCTGTGATAATTCATGACCAGGCGTGGCCAGTGGCGAGGGCTCAGCAGCAGGGACTACTCAGACTCCATTGTCCTTCTCTCCAGCCCAAGCTGGAAGGGCAGACAACAGACACACAGCCCCAGAGATGCACTCTGACCCCGATGCCTCAGACCACCAGGCTGCTAAATAGGGGGCAGGACCCCTGTGGTCATGGGAATCTCCAGCCTGCATTTGAAATCAACACTGTTTGTTGGTGAGCTTGGCCAAAGCTGGCTTGGCTCTAACACTTCCAGGTGTACACCTCTCTGCAAGATATCCTCATTCTTGATACAGACACGCGAGCACAGAGAGAGGAAGACAGAAAGCCTCAGAACAGCTTTTGGATGAGCAGCCACTGCCTGTGATTTTTGATGTATAGCTTTAGTTTAGCTGGTAAATCAAAATTTGCTACTGGGCCTTCTCATACTACAAACAGGCAAATCTGTGCTTTGTTGAAGACAGCATCTTAGGCCCAGGGCTCTGTTTCCTGGGTTCTGCTTAAACACAGTAAAGTGCTTTCTGTTGGCTGGGAGCAACTCACATGCTCCAGAGAATTCATGCTCAGCAGCCAACTTTGACCAGCTCACCTTGTACAGCTCCTCCTCTGCACATCCCAACAGGACTCAGAGGGGGTTATGTAACAACTGGTTTGGAAGGGCCAGTTTTCTGTGAAGATGGCAGCCCTGACTTCTCTATGACCAAGCAGATTTGTGCAAAGAAATTACCTCATGGACCAATTTGCCAAGTTATTTGTCTTTACAGTGAGACATGCAACATATCCTGCTATATGCTGATGGATGGGAGAACAAACACAGTGCTAAAAAGTAAAATCCATATCCGGATAATGCAGCTGGTAGTTAATGACTACAGTATGTGATATTCATATCCACCGAGTCGACACTGAGCTGATCTGCCTTCCCTGGTTTCTGCTAAGCAGGTTGGCAAAGAAGGAGAATGGTTTATCTACTAACGTATTTAACACAACCTTGAACTAAATTACAATCAAAAGGCAGAAGCCTGCCTCATTTTAGTAGTTAAATAATTTCTTTCTACAACAAAAAAATAAAAACATAACAAGTCATTACCAGCATGATCTTCTATTTGAAGTCTTGCAAATGCTCAAGGAATGGCACTTGTGATTTGGCCAAAGCAAACCAGGCATTCAGCAGTTCTACACAGGCCAGAGGAAATGCAGATCCCAGTATGAGAAGATTAAATTATTATGGCTTTTGCAACAGGGGGCAGAACTGTAAGTGGCCCCCTTCCACTGCTGACCAGGCTGTGCTCCTCCCTACTGTGAGCACTCACTGTCATACCTAATACTGGCAGGCTTTGATAATAATAACATTGTCAAGATAATAGCAGGGAAGTTTCAGTAGAAACTCCATATTCGAGAGCCAGCTGTGCACAGCCCCAGTTGCTTTTTCTATGAAGATACCTTCAAAAAGCAAAATTCAACCTAGCTTCTGAGGAAAAAAAAAAACAATTCTCCTCCCCAAAAGTAAAAGAAAGGAAAGGAAAGAGAGGGATGAAGACATTATTACACGAGTTTAAATTTCTCAAAGTTCACAAAGGCTTTTTGGTCACTGCAAGCAAATAACATTGCAACCAGAGAAGCAGGCCTTAAATCAGAGAATAATTACCTTTGTGAGGTTTACTGATTGCTCTGATCAAGCTGGAAGAGTTTGGGAACTTTTCTCCCTCATCCGCCTTCTTGCATGACATAACCCTTCAACAGCTCAAACAAGGTGGGACAACGTGATGTTTGGCAAGAATGGTACTATCGCTGAAGTCCAGAAACTCTGTATTTCTTAGGGTTCTGGCAAACTTGCTCCTTTATCTGCACAAATAATGGCTTAACAAATGAAAGGAGAACAAAAAAGTCTTCTCTCTCTCTACTCTTTGTCCTTCCTCCCTATTTCAGAATGTGTCATCCTGAGCTACCCAGGCTGAGGGCTTCAGAACTCTTGTGAAAAAGCCCAGCAAGGTGAATGTCATGCACTGAGCCCTCCAGGCACTGGAAGCTCACCCTCTCCTGCACTGTGGGCATCCCAGCAGCCCACAGCCACTGAAGAGCTGAGCTATGGCAGCCAGGCAGTCTTCTTCTGTGCTTTTTGCTCACCTTGGCCTCATTCTACACTTTAAATAGTTTCCTTTTTAAAGTCATCTGATTTCGAGTAGTTTCTTCAGTGCTTTACACACCTCTCCAAATACATTGAGACATAAAAACTAGATATTTGCTTCTAGATTCAGGAACTTTTGGTCAATGGACTGCACTGAGCTATGTATGCTGGTCTGTAACCTCAGTCCCAAAGCCCGTTTCACAGAGAGAGAGAGAGAGAGGGAGAGAGAGAGAGAGAGACAGACAGACAGACGGAGAGGGAGACAAAGGATCAGAGTTAAAACCACCTCAAGCAAAGTCAGCCTTCACTCTCTCTTGCTGACACTTCTGAAATTCTAACAGGTCTGCATATAGTCCTTCAGCATAACTCAACTCACAGAGTGCAAGTCACAACCCAAAAGGCAGGTGATGGAGGGGAATCGCACAATATTTTACACCATTTGTCCTGAGCAGGGTTTATATGTTTCTGGGCCCTTGCAGGAGTCACAAGCTGGTAGTGGAGGCACAGAAACCTACCTGCGCTTCCCATAAACAGGGGATGTGTCTCTTCACTGGCTGCTGTTCTGTAGAGTTATTTATAAAGCAAGAGTGACATGAGCATAAATTACCAAGCAGTGGAATGACTTTCCTGACTTTCATTTGCAGTGCATTGCTGTGGGAGCAGGGACCAGCACAGAAGATACAGCACAGAACAAAATCCCACAGGACTAAGCTGGAGCCTCAGGCTAGAACCACTGGGAAGAACGTTCCTTGAAGGTGGGAGGCTACTGAGGGAATAACAATCTCTAAAAGAAATCAACAACAAGGAGCAGAGATGGTAGCTAACTGGATATGCCTACAAGACATAAATACCAAAATAAGAATGGCAAGTCCTTCCCTTGCTTCTGGCAGTACTGCTTTCTTTGGAGGAGTTTGAAAAGCAGATCACAGTGATAATAATCCATCATTTCTTCCCATGGACCAATCCAGATAATGGTATCCCACCACCACCTCCCTATCAGGAGACTAAAAGACAACAAAGCATTTATTAAATGCTTTCATGTACACCCTATAATTCTTGCAGGATAAAGACAGAAATATACATATTGCAAACAAAATATGTCTCAGCAGCACAGCCTCACTGCCCCAAAAGCACCAACCCCAGGCAGTGGGCTACCTGCACACTCAGCTCTTTCTGCCTTTGGCACTCCTGTGCCTTGGACAGACAGTCTCCCATAGGAGGCCGAGGAAGGGGCTGCCTCAACCCCCAGTACTGGGAGCAGCACTCCCAGCTCAAGTCAAGAGAGTGTAAAGAGCCTGAAATCCCTGACAACTTTACTTCCTTCCCTCTCTCACCAGGCTATGCTCCTGTGTTTTAGCTGTGAATTCCTGCTCTGTCACTCGCTTGCCTTTCAGGACTAACAAGTGGATATCATGATGCCTTGCGGAAGGAAAGGTATCAGCAGAGCATAAGGAAGAAATCCAAGGGATAGAAAGCAAGGAATAAACTCCTATGTTTTAGTCCAAAACATAGGAGTCCTTATACAGCACAAAGGTTTTGAGGGGTTTCCTGGTTTTTTTTCTGCGTCTTGGACAAGCAAGGGAGCAGACATTTTGCTGGGAGCTGATGAATGTGGAAGGGCAACTTCAGGACTCCTGCCCACAGCCCAAGTGTATCCCCAAGCTGGCTGCTCTCTCCTTTGGGAGGGGCACTGTGGGACAGGCAGGAGAGGGGGAAGGAGGGAGGCTTTTCTTTACACTTGTGCTGTGCTGAATGTGGACCATCTGTGCCCCCAGCTGGAGTGCTGGAGATGGTCTGGCACTTGAACCACACCATATTTACAGATCTAAACACAAATGGCTACTGCCTGATTGTTTCATGATTCATTAGTCAGACAAGCTCTCCTCTCCCGCCAGCACAGCTGTTACAGAGTAAACCTTTGTCACTTAATAGGCCTGATTATTACTTTCCATCAAAGGTATTGATCTGTGTCATCTCTACTTAAGGGAAAAGGGGAGAAGCGAAAAGGGGACCGAAATGTGTCGGGAAAACAAGAAAGGGGGGAAAAAATTCCAAAAGAATGACATTTGTGTGGTGAGTAAGGGCAGCGGTCAATGCGTTTCATCTCTCCTGGCTGTACTGTATTCGTGTATTCATTTGCCACGGTGACGGAGATGAAACGTCTCACATGATGTGGCACTCCTTGCGCCACACCAGACTGCTGCAGTCACACAATATGGCCATGCATATAATTGGTCGGCCAAAGACACAACATGAATTAACAAACAGTAGTTTTTAAAAAAATAGTAATCAATTAAGACAAGCAGCAGAAGGTAAAAATACAGGTTCATCTCCAAATGGCACTGCAGAGATTGATGGCGAGACTCAGGTGAGCAGCCCCAGGGTTGAGGCCCTGGGCGCCGCGGTCTGTGCTGCTCCCCCAATTTACACTCGTGGAGAAGCTGGTCCTTTTTGTTCAGCACACAGGCTCGGGTGGGATGTGGCTGTTACATCATTGCCATGCAGTGTTTTACCACAGCTTGAGAGCTCCTCGCTGCCCCGCAGCCACCTGCCAACCTACCATTGCAGCAATGCAGGGTTATTGTGGATTCACTTGCTCCACTGGCAGGAGGAGGTTTGCATCAGCCAGACTGAGAGTTTCATGGGCCCTCTGAGTCCCAGCACTGTTACCAGCAGCATTTTTGCTTCCTGCTGCACCCAGCATGCCAGCAACTGGGGAGGCAGGTCAGAGCCACCGATGTGGCAGTGGAGAGTGAGCAAGACCTCCAGCAAGGAGTTTCACCCTCCATTTTTCTTACATTTAAGAGATCATCTCTCCTGAAGCCAATTCCCAAAGCCCTCAGCCAGTCCTCTTTCAGACCCAGTGAAGATCTGGGAGGTACGGCACAGAAAAGGAGTAGGATGAAGACTGCTTGGCTTGCACCCACAGCAGCACAACAGTGTCACAACTGGGATCACAGAGGAATAAAAGCAATAAATGTGTCTTCAGAGCCAAATATGACATACAAAACCAATGGAGATGTTCTGAATGCTGCATCCAGCTCTCTGTCCCAGTTTGGGAACAGCTTCATAGCAACCCCAAAATTACCTTTGCTCAGCTACCCCAGAACATGTTCTTTCTGGGTGAAACCCACTCCCTTTGTTCCAAATCTCAATAGCTGTAGGACAGGACAAGGAATCACCCTGTAAATCCTTTTGGAACAGGGAACTCCAAGACCCAAACACATTCCTACACAGTACAGTAAGGCCTTTTCCTCTCCCAGCACCTCTCAGGAACAGTCTAGAAGTACAAGGAGCTTGTACTTCTCAACCCCAAACTGTGTTTTCCAAGCAAAGAGGTCAGCAGGACATCACACAGGGAAGACCAGTCACTAAAGGCAAAACGGTGAGAGAATGGAGGCGAAAGAGTGGGAATGCACATCATTGCTGTGGAGACCTGCTCATGGGTTTCCCCTGAGGTCAGCCTGCCTTGGGGCCATACCTGCCTGTCCAGCCGAGGGTTGGAGAGGGCACTGACAGACACTGTCCCAGCACGTCAGTGGACAGGGAAGCCATCCACACTCTCTGGAGAGGAGGATACAGGCATGTGTGTAGCTCTGACATGGAACATTCTCTTCCCATCCAGTTTCCACCCAAAGCTCTGAAACAGACCAAAACACACATGACTAAATCCGTGCCCCTTGGGAAACCTGCTGTCTCCACCCCAGCATTTCCCGCAGCCTAGCCAGGTCCCATCATACCCCCTCACTCCTGCATCCCAACCGCATGGAAAGAGAATTCAGAAGGCTGCAGCACGTGACACCAAGCGAGAGTTGTGGCACACACAATCCCTGGAAAGAGTAGCTTGGCAATCCTGTGTGAGCTGCACTTCCCGCCAAGGGCCCAGCGCTGCGACAGTGCCAGGAAATCAGCCGTTCAGCCAGCAGGCACAGCAGCAGCCATGGACACAGAGGAGCAGAAGGGAGCCGTCAGACCCTGGAGACACGCTTGTTCTCTTCTCCTCCCGCACTACAACAAGGAGCAGAGGGCTGGGCAACTGAGAAGGCAGCGAGATGCTGGAAATGTTAGGTTAACGCATTTTTCTTTCCAATGCATCAAAAAAGAAAATTGCTCAGTCAGTGCTTAAAGAGAGACCCAAACCAACAGACTGAGATGATACCTTGGAGCTCAGGTTATGAGCAAAAACCCTCCCACTTAAGAGCTACCTTGCCATGGCAAAAGGTGCCCTTTTGTCTCTAAGGCATTGTGAGAAATGACTGCTTACTTTAAAATTCAAAGTGTTTATTAAACCTTAACAAAAATACAGCAAAAGGACTAAATAAAGAAAAACCGGCCTGGGAGCTGCCCTCGTGGCTGCCTACCATGTGGCCGGCTCATCTACAAAATGGCTGCTGTCTGCCTTTTATACTTTTGGTGTTGCAACAGGCAACCTTAACCCCTCCCACAGTCTGTCTGTTAACTCCTTGTCGCTGTCCATGGGTGTTGACTGCTTTCTTGTAACTTGACTGGAGGTCAGGTGTTGCCATGCCGTGCCTCCAGTGACCAGCCTGCCCCTCCCCAAATGCCTGGACTACCAGGACTACCTTGGGATTACAATGCTTGGTAGGGGGACATATTGTAGTAACATCACCCCTTAATTGTGAGAGCCAGAAATCTCATTACTCATCTATAACAGGCGTTCAGAAGAAGGCTGAGAAAAACCAAACAGGCTGTTGGGAGCAGTCCTGCAGCAAACAGGTCCTCATCATTGTCAATGCTACACTTCCTTCTCTTGGAGATCTTCGGTTCTGGTAGTTGGTGACAAGACTAGAGCAAGGAGCCAGCAAGGGAGATGAAAGACACGAAAAACTCCAAACCAAACAACCCAAAAAAACCCCCAGCCAACCAAACAAACAAACCTCCAGTCAAGTAGCTCTTAAAGTCTTAGCTTTTCAAAATCAGTCCTTTCCAGGGACTTGCTGAGAGCAGGGGTTTATTACTGATTTTTCTTCCTGTCCTCACTGATGCAAATCAGGAGCAATCATACATGAGCCCCACATTACACCTGTTGTCCATGCAGCCCAGTAAGATGCTGCAGAGACCAGCAACACCTCCTCAATTTCACTACAAAACTCAGACAGCAACTTCTGCCTGGAATACATTACAGACTACACCCCAACACCCAGCATTATGGATCCTTCTTCTTAAGTGAACAGGCACTGCTGGCTGGGGTGGATTTCCCACCAACTTCCAGTACTGATGTTCTCCCTTCCCTGATGTTCAAACAACCCCCTTGGACATCCTTGGCAGGCACCAGGGACCTAAGACCTGATGACATGACCTACCTGCCAAAAGTTTGGCTCTGACTTCTCTGCAAAAGGAAGCACCAACAGCTGGCCAAGTCCATCCACAGATTTTCCATATAAATATCTACGTTGCTGCTGGTATAAATTGCAGGAGGGCTTTGTCAGGTTCCCTCTGTGAGCCTGGTGAAGTACTAGCCCTCGCAACTGAATTGTGTCATCAGCCCAGGACACCTTCCCTGGGAGGGGAGGGAGAAAAAGGAAAAAGAAAAAAGGGAAAGCTTCAGGTCAAACGATTGATTACAGCTTTGAGTTACAGGGGGCTATTGATTTTTCATTAAACATCATGTACTGCTGTAAAGCAGAAAAAAAGTAATTCATTGATCCGAGCTGTGGGCCATGTTCACTTATTGGCTTCCTGCCACTTCCCATTATTCCCACTTCTATATGTATACTGAGGTCAGTCCATTCTCATCATTGCCTCCTGTCACCAGAAATGTCTCTCAGTAACTATTAATCACCCCTTTCTTACAATGATAATGAGTGATAATATCCAGCATCATGGCAGATTCACAAATATTATTCAATGTATTCTTGTATTGGATTCCACAATGCTCCAGTTAAGGTTCTGTCAAAGTCTCCATTACAAAGCCCCCAGGCCTTGAACTTTATAAATCACTCCTCAAAATTTGCTGCTGGCAGAAGTAAAAAGCAGAGGGTCTTGGTTCTGGAGAGAATATTGCTGAAACCACACTCTACAAAGTCTTTCTGGCCACAGTTTAGCTGCAGTGAATGAGAGCTGGAAAGGGGAGAAAAAAAGGGGGGAGAAAGAAGAGGAACTTGGCCAGCTCAAGCTGCTTTTTCCAGTGAATTAAAATGCCATCATTTCACAAACACGATGATCTCGCTGTTCTGTTGGACAGCAATTCAGGGACAGGCACGCTCCTCCTACAGCTGATACACAGGCAGCACTGCCATCCTGCCTCGCTGAGAGTGACACTGGAAATTTAATAACGTCTGCTCTGAAGCCTTTGCCTTGTGTTTGATAGCCTGCACTTTGAGAGTGCTGTCAGTGTAGGGCCAAGGGCTGAAACTCAGAGAGTCTGGTAGCACCTGCTCAGGTAAAACCTTGGCCTGGGAACAATGGCAGGTACACCTTTAGTGAACAGTTTGCACCTCATTGTAGCCAGAGATTTAGGGGGAAACTGGCCAAATTTGGGACTTACACCCACATCTACTGGAAACCTTGCTGTTTACAGTGACAAGCATTCCACAGAGATGTTACTGGAATTGGATGCCCTAAAAGCAACAGTAAGGTCTGAAGTGTTAATTTCAAAACTGCGCTGATGAAGATTTGCTGAGGTGAACAGTCATCAAACAGAAAGAGGAGGAAAAGTAGATATGGCAGGATCCAAAACTGTGCTCTGATGAGAGAAGATAAATGAGCAAATAGAAACTGCCTCCCAACTGCCTCCAGCAGCACAGAACCAGGGCTGAAATATGTGACTGTGACCAAAAAGACTACTTTTATAAAAATAGCCAGGTAATACTTTTCTAATATTTAAAAAATTTAAAATATTTTCTTTGTCACTAAGGAAAAAAAAAACAAACAAACCTACAAAAAACCCCAAACCAAACCAAACAAAAAAAAAGTCAAAGAGAACAAGAAGCACAAAGGACTATCAAGTGGCCAAGCATTTTAGGCTACTGTAGGACTTCTTACACTTTTTGATTTTGTTTTAGTTTTCTAGAATTGAAGGACTCATTACAGGAGAAAATAGAGAAACAAAACAGATGAACACCCAACCATAACGTAGCATTACACTAATTCAGTAGAATTACTCTCAGGTGGTCCCTACTCTAGCACCCACGCACTGCTAGCAGTGCCAATAATGACTTTTCTCCGCCACCATTTAGGAATGCTCCAAGGAGCCCAGTCTCAAGCTCTTACCAGGCTAGAAGAGGTTACAGACCACTCAACCCCTACACATGAGGTTGTTATTACAACCAAACCTGCACATGTTGTTACATGCAACCCAGGTTTGGCCTCTGTTGCTAAAACTTCAACTGTGTGCTTTTGTCACTTAGCCTGAAGGTGCCAGTGCCACCCTCCCCCTCAGGGGTTTGTCCCCACCATGGCCATCACCAACAGCCACGACAAGGGACATCCACAGTGCCACCTGGCCCAGGGAAGTGGGGACAGACTCCAAAGGGGCAGCCAGAGTAGCACTGAGGAGTGTCCCCTTGCCCACTCCAGGAGGAAGGGACCCCTTGGAATGAACATTTACACCAGACACCTGAGGGAGTTCTCTGTTTCAGCAGGGGTCTCTGGGCCTCCCCCAGCCCTGCTGGAAAGTGAGTCCCAGCTCCAGGCATGACAGCAATCACTCATTTGCTTCCCAACATTTTCTCGCATGAAGTGGCTTTTCCAATGTGTTCCAATACACTGCCTCCCCCTGAAGCCAACCTCCTGCCCAAGCTCTTCACAGTTTGTGGTGGAGTATGAAGCTTGCTAATTCTTGCTTCTGAATCCAGAGCCTGCTCATGAGAGGTCAAGTGGGGCTCGGAAGGGCCATCTGGACAGGAAAGGAACAGCAAATTCCTATCAGGAACTTGCTTTTGTGCAATAGGGCTCTGCAGAAGGAGAGGGAAGGGTCCTACACATGAGGCAGAGATGGTGCTCACTGTAAATGAATTCTAGTGAAGAAAAGAGCTAATGGGTTGTTATATGAAGGGTCACCATTCGTCATTATTGAGCCAGGAATGGAATGAGAGACTCCAAGATTCAGAAGGTGAGAGAACAAGCTTTATTATAAGAAGAGCCCCCCAAGCAGAAATCCAGCGGGTCTTTTATCACCCGACTCGCTGGGTAGAGAGAGCACCCCATGCACTATTGGTGAGCTAAGAGTAGCACACTCCAAAGGACAACTATTGTACATAACAGGTGCAAAAATAGATAATTATATAGTTTATAATTCTTTCCTCTGAGTTTCCCAGGCCAAGCCTGGGAAATTTATCTCTGTTCTTTCTACAGAACTGAGAGTAACAACAATGGGTGGGTTACAGGGTGTGGGAGTAAGGTAGAGGATGATGGCAAGGACAGCAATGATCAGCCTGAAGGCATCAGGTACAGCCCAGAGGGAGCTCTCCATTCTCAGAGGATGCTGCAGGGATAAATAATACTTTTCTTACCAGGCACATGAACAAAAGAGTAGCATGTTCATGTTAGGTAGTTATATGGCTCCTATTATCAATAAGCACTTGGCAATCTCTGCCATGTGTATCCTCACAACACCCTGATGAGGGAGGGAAGAACAGTCTTTGCAGATGGAGGAGGTTTGTCTGGATAGATCTTGAATGTGGCAGGACAAAGTATCTGTGAAGCCAAAGAGAGCAGGACCCAGACTGTCCGAGACCCTTCAGCCTCAGGATATCACTTGGGAATCAATGTGCAAATATATCTGAGGATTTTGACCTACCTCAAGCTCACACCAGGAGCCTGCAGCAGGGCAGACTTACTTCCCATGTTGTCTGGGAAATGTTATTCTCATTCCTGCTAAGACAAATGAACCCATCACAGACAGAAGCCGCCTGCACCTGCAGGGCATTCCCGCAGCCTCCCAAGTTAGAGAGAGCTCAGAGCTGTTATTCTGGCTGCCCGAGCACTCCTCGTCTTCCAGAAAGCCCCATGCCTGCAGGAGCCAGGTCATTTAAAATGGATTGGTTGATGCTATTACAGATCACCCTAGGAATGAAACTCTTACTGGCAAGACCTGTTTATTCCTCTAATATCCCCGCCTTGTGCCAAATAAACAGCATTGATGTCACATAATTTGCAGTGGACAGAAAACCTCTGCAGAGCTGCAACCAAGAGCCCTCTCTTGTGCCAGAACATAGCATACATCCCGGGCTAATAAAGACTTCATTTCATGCTTCAGCTCACCTGGGCTGAGGCTGGGATTCAGCAACATATCCAGGCATAGCTCTGACTCCACAGCAGCTCCTGCCTAGTCTTGCTATGAATGCTTTCAGATTTTATTCACATTTTTAACTCTTAACACTGTTTAAAAGCAGGGTTCAAAGGGAGGGAAAAGGAAAGGAAGGCTTAAAGGGAAAAGGAAGATAAAATCCATTCAGACTCTGTACTTTCCACTTCTCTGGTAACTTTTGTGCAGACCAGTCGGCTGTAACCAAACCTGAGAGAGCACTGACACATTGTAAGACAGTTCAGCTCCTGCAAGGATCATGAAAATAGGTTGCTTGCTGGAGAAAACAAACATCTTACTTCAACAACAATTTACACCCCATCTTCAGAGCAGACCCCTCTCTGACTTTCACTCAGTGCTTCACCATCCGTCCATGAGAAGGGTCTGTCAGAGCCCACGAGGCTGCAGAGCATCATGAAATATGTGTGTGCTTTGTCAGAAGCATGGCCTAAACACTTACAGTGCTGTAAATATAAACTCAACAGCTGCTGTGCCTTACAGTTCAAGGTAAGGCAGAATAGCTGACGTAAATTGTGCCAGTGTGCTATCAACATAAAACAACAGGGCATGATACATTACCATGAGCCCTGAGCACTTCACATCTGTCTTGACACCACTGTCAGTTTGACACCCATCAGTTCAAAGGAGAAAATATGGCTTGTCAAGGGAATCGTTCCGGCCCTGCATCAAGGCGCTTAGCCCACCACAGAGCAGGCAGACTTTGAGCAGCACTCTTTGCTCAGACAGCATTAAAGGATTTGGGCAAATATGCTGATCTGTTCCATGGGAAAGTACCTGTCAGGATGAGTCTCAGTCCAGCTGGGTTCCTGTGCCACCACATAACCTCAAGCACCCACTTGAAGAGAGCTGCTTGCAATTTCCATTTATGCACATATTTAGGCTGTGCTCATCCACGAGGGCAGGCTAAACCAGGCTCTGCCAGCCCCTGCCTTGTCACAGCACTTCAAGCAACCCAAATGGCACTCCTGGCCTGAGCCAGCCTGGGGCCCAGTCTGCCCTGCACCACAAATGTCACCATGCCCATTGGCCGCTACCAACTGCACTGATTTTAGAATCTCTCTCCCTCATCCCAAAGGAAGGCTGCTGACTTCTGAACAACAGAAGTCTTGATCAGATTGTTATTGAAAGCCAGCAAATATATGGCACTCATTAAACAGGGTACAGCCCTGAAGGCTCACGTGGCAACTGGACACTAAAAATTAGGGACAAAAGCCATCATCAAAATCCACCTTCCTGAGCCAAGCCTTTCCTGATCTAAGCATGGCTTAGAAGGCAAGATTAACATAAGTCACTCCTTAAATAAAGTCCTTCGTCCTTAAAGATTTTTTAATGGGCTCTGACCTGCCAGAAACCCCCGGCTTTTGGATGTTCCTCACACCTTAAAACCCCAAGACCCCATTGTGCTGTGACAAAAATCTTTTTGTTGAGGTTTAACTCAAGGTATCTGTGTGATTCTGGTGACACCATTGATGGCATCCACACACTGAGCAAGACATGTTGCAGGAAAATCAGGGTGGGAGACAAGTGTGTGCTCAGGTCCCCTTCTAATACATACATGGGCAGAGCATTTGCCTGTGCCTGAGACCTGGAAAGGACTTTAGGATCACTGGGTTTGAAGTGATCCAATGAGACTGCACAGCTTCTTTGAGGTAAAGCTTCAGGGCTTTGTGGAATGTCAGTCTAACCTGGTTCAGAGTTCAGGTGGTACAATAGCAAGGGACATCCTCACAGGCCAAGCCCCAAGCACATTTCCTATCACACTACAGCCTGGAACACACCTAAGTGCCCGGCTGAATCATGACCGGAAATCATGAGAGCTCAAGGACAAGGTGGGCCTATGATCACCACTCCTTCATACTCATTCTGCAACAGCACCACTATTCTGGACACCACAAACAGGGTTACTGATTTTCACAGATAACCAGAATTTCCTTACTCAGGCTCCAACCTTCATACACAAGCTTTGTCCTAGGGAACAAACAAGCAGAGCCAGGCATAGCAGGTATGTGTGACTGCTGGTGAGCACTGAATATTGCCAACCATTGTAAAATACAGGAAAACATCAAGCAAGGTTTTAGCCAGTTTAAACAATTCTGCAGGGAATACTACCAATAGAAACTAATACATATGCAAGCAAGAGGAAGCTGCCTGGGAAACAAGCACTTTGCCTTCAGTGTCAAATAAAGCACAACACTTACATTGCCTTTGGTCCAGCATTAAGTGTATTATTTAACATGCATATATCCCCAAAAGATTTTTCCTGAATATCTACATACATCTTATCCCCTTGTGTTCCAAGCTTTTATGCAGGAGGGCAACATTGTGCCTGTGGTCTGAATGAGGAGTGACTGGTTTTGCTTGTCTGGACTGGATACAGTCCAGATTTCTCCCTAAGTACCTGGGAGCAGAATTTGCCCATGTGGAGACATCCCCCAGCCTGGATGGTGACGGCAATCACTTGTGATTTCTCAGGAGTACTTCAAGTCTATGTGTAACCATCCTGTGTGGATTTGTCTTAGACCTGCTTGTTCATCTGCCCCGGCTGTTGATGTAAACTCGATTTGTCTTTGTCCCAGTCTTCTCCTCTTCTTACAGGAGAGCTGTATCGCTCTCCTGAGCGATTCTGCTGCATTTGTTTGTGAAACAGTCCTGTCCAGAGCAAGGGAAAGGGCGAGTGAGGGCCCCCACACAAAGTGGCAGTGCTGTGCCAGGAACAAAGATCCCAAGCAGGGGTCAGCAGCACAAGTGGCTGTCACCACGTCAGCCCAGCACTCCAGAGGCTGAGTACTTTGAGCACTTCCAATTGCAATTCAAATCTGCCATGGAGTTCATCGTGTTTATTTAGGCATTAAAAGCAATTTCCCAAGCACATGTCTGTCACATTTAGACACAAAAGGCTAGCCTGTAATTAGGACATATATGACCTCACTGGCTTTAATTGGGAGAAGCCGGCATCCAACCCATTTCCCAGATAGAAGGAAACTGGCATTAGGAGGGAAGTTCGGTGTCAGCTGGTACAACGTGCACAATACCTGCTGTACTGGCCCCCAATTCATCATCAGCCCCTCCACCATCAGGACTTTGTCAATGGTTTGCTCATCAATTTGCTCATGCACCAACACATGAGATCAGGAGACCAATACTGTGCCAGAGAGAATGATGACACAGCAGGGAAAAAAAGGAGGAAAAAAAAAGGAGGAAAAAAAAAGGAAATAAACCTCCAAGACTAGCAATTTCAGCTTTGGCAAGGCAGCAGGGTGGGCCCAGGGCCAAAGGCAGGGTTAGCCCAAGGGGTTGTAACTCTGCTAACTTTGCACCTGCTTATGCAAGTCAGAATTTAGCCCATCAGGGTTTGCTGGAACTTAATGCCCAACACAAAGGAAATATTTAAGATTGAAACACCCCAGCAAGAGCCAGTAGTAAGGAAAAGTCCATTTGTTGTAGGAAAATGCAGCAAAGAACTCCAAATTCTGCTACACATATGCTGCTGTAGAGAGGTACAATTTTGGCCCATTTGAGAGCTGACAGCCACACCTCTATATATAGTGCACTGCTCCTGCCTGTGGGAGAGGCCACAGAGCCACCACCCACCCCAGGGACAGACAGAGGTGGTGTCAGTCACTCCAAACACAGACCCACCAAAGGGCTCTGTGCTCAGGCCGACAACAGCCTGTCAAACACTTTTTTTTCAAAACAGGGACAAAGGTAGGAAAAAGCTATTGTATATAAACTACACATAATTTTATTATTCATATTTTTTACAGTGATAGGAACAAAACCTGCAACTCTCCTACACCAAGAACTGGAGAAGTCCAAGAGATGGGGCAAAGAACACACAAAACGAGTTTTAGAGAGGAGAGAGGCTCACCTTCACTCCATCACCAAGAACCACTGTATGTCAAAACCATGTCCTCTGTGTTCTGATTGAAGGACACAAAGATTTTCACATCTTTGAAAACAGATGCCAGGTTGCTCACCACAGTTACTTTTGTTAGTTTTACTGCTTCACCTGCATGAAAAAAAATAACCTCTGCTCCCTCCAAAATGAGCAGCCTCACTCTTCAGCTAACAATATTGTATCACCAGGAAAAAAATCTGATTTTTTCATGCCTCAGAAATTTCCAGTATTAAAAAAAAAAAAACCAAACAAAAAAAACCCAGCCAGATAGAAAGAAAAATCGAGAGAGAGATGGACAGGTTTTTACATTGGTTTCGGATTAAAAACCTAAATCTCAGAACATTTTCCAGAATTAAATACTTACTTCCAATCTGTATCAAAAAGTACCAGCAGATTTCTACCTTCTTCTTTTTTTCTCTGTCAAGACAAGCTAAATACTTGGTCTTTTCTGGCTGACATACTTCACCAGGTCAACAGAAAACGTAAGTGAAGTCAGATGACTTTTCAGGCACAAGGAAATGCACCAGATAGGTGAAAATCAAGGAAAAAGATACAAAACTATATCACATAATTAGTCTGAATTCTGTTCTTAGCACAGTTAATGAGCTCTAACACAAAGAGACTGGCCCCAAGAGACAGCCAAATCCTGCACTAGCTGTAGAAGGCCTCTTGCTTCCTTCCACTCCTAATTCCCTAGTTCATGCCTCTGCAAAATAACCTGCTTCTCCATGTGCCTTCTGTTGATTTCTGTCGGCTCTTGTTCTGCTTTGGTTTTCCTCTGGCATTCCACCTCATGGAGTTCATCTTGTACTCGTGTCCCAGTCCCCCCTGGCAAAGAGGAAGAGCTGCACGGGTTACTGCAGCGTGCCTGATCAGTATTCTGAGCCACAGCTGGGGGACAGACCCCAGGCAGCCTCCAGCCACAGCTCCAGGATACAGAGCTGGGCCAATGAGGGAGAGACGCAGTCTGCTTACTGTTTCCAGCAGACATAAAACACAACTCCCAGTGTGTGCTCTCAATAAAGAGGGGCTGGAGGGGTGGAATTAATAGCTGCTGAGCATATCGTGTGCAGGATTGATTGTTAAATAAGTAACAAACACAAAAAGCACACAGAGCAAACACGCAGAGGGAAGCAGGAGGGAAGGAGCAGGCACTGGCCAGGAGGGCCAGGGAGCCCCTCCGTGTCTCGGACCAGGCAGGGCAGCCCACGGCCGCGGCACGGCCTCCCCAGGAGCCGCTGCCGCTCCGGCTCCGGGGCAGCGCTTGCGAAAGCCATCGGCACCAGAGCCTGGAGAGCAGGGGCTGCTGATGGTGGGAGGGCAGGGATGGCACTGGCTGAGCCGTGCAGCCCACAAACGTGTGCCTATGTGCTGGGGGAGCCCCAAGGGCATGGGGAGGGGGTGTCAGCCGCGGGAACGCAGTGCCTGGCATTGCACATGGACAAGGAGTGGAAGAGAGCATCATTTCTTTAAACTCATCTTGCATTCAGCCAGCTGCATATAAATTTCCCTCTATCTCATCAAGTTCTCACTGTTTGGCCTCCTCTGACTGATATTGGCTCATCATACTTAATCTAGGGTGAAATTTCCTCGTCTGAGCTAAATTACTCGCAGCCATCAAGGGAAACGATATTTATTTTTCGTGGGGCTAATGACCTGTCCCCCGGACCCACCCACTGATGGTTATTTACTAGGACCCAGATGCTTGGGCTCAAAATGAGTGCTAATGTCAGCGGGGGCCATTCCTCATCCAGGGCTCTGATTGAATTGGAGCGATCCCATTGACATTGACTCGGTGACTTTTAAGGCCATTACCCTCAGCAAGATATGAACCTCTCATCACTGCTCCGACACTGACAGCTGATTAGCGACAAATTACAAGCGGGAAGAACCTAAGACTTTGTTGGGTGAGGGAGGGGAGGGGGGAGAGGGGGAGAAAGTGGAGTTGGAATTTGGAGGAGGTGTGGGGAAAGCACAGAGTCGGGGAACTTAGAGCGAGGAGTACAGGAAAAGGAAAGAGTGGGAGGGGACAGCAACGCCCAGAAGTTGATGCAGCCTTTAGCTGATGTAGAACAGGGCCCACAGCCAAAGGTTGCAGAGAGGCAAAGACACGTAGTGGCTGCAGAGAGCCGGAGTCAGAGCAGGGCTGGGAGGAAGAACCTCCACTTCCAGTCAGCATGTGAAGAACAGACAGCATGGCCAAACGTAGCTGGGGCAGGCAGACAGTTTGGTGGCAGCTGTGTGCCAGCTCTCAGGAATCACAGGTCCTGTGTAAACGGAAAAGCCTCCAGGAAAGAAAAGGCGAGAGCCACCTGACAACGCTGACATGCATTTCAGTTAAGGCCCTCATTCTCAGTGTTCAGACAGCAACACCAACACGACTGAACGTACTGCCACTGTGACCTGTTTTGTCAAGCATACTGGTACCTGAGTTTCTCTTTTCACTGCTCTTACATTACTGAGGGATGAAGTGTTAATGACTCCAGGTCACACAGTTTTGGTTCTAACCACAGAAACACAGACACTTCTGCTGTCAAACATGGGAGCAGCCAGGAACCCACACCGGTCTCCTGAGTCCATTCCCCAAACAGGGAAGAGTGGGTAGGTGTTACAGAGAAAGATACCATACCTTAAAGAAAATGCTACCCCTACCCCTGCGCATACAGCTTTTATCTGGATGATTTGTGAAGCAGACTATACTTGCTCTGTAAGTAAAAGGGAATATTTTCAGTGACAGGGTTAATAATAAGGAGCCATACTGAAAGGCATTACAAGGAGGCTTGTTGCTCTGTGGTCCTGCATAAGCAGGCTCACCACACTTCACAGCTCACAAAACACCAGGCCCATATCAAAGAACAAGTGGCATGAAATACAGATGAAGAAAATGCTTGCAAGGCTAAACCGCTGTGGTCACAACTGCCCTCTCCAAAATAAAACTGGCCCTGGGTACTTGGCAAACAAATGCAGTATGCCTAAGTATGCCTGTCAGCTGAGGTCTGAAACCCCAAACACACCTTCAGCAGCAGTCATGGCAGTTTGAATCTACGCCCCCAGCTAAAGGAAAGGTGTCTGAGAGACCCCAAGCCTGTGGCTGAACCTCCCCTTGCTTTAGAGCTGCATATGGCACCTGTCTGCCACTGCTTCCAAGGAAAGGCTGCCAAAGCAGTTGCACTGCTCTCCTCCTTTCTGCTCTGCACCAATTCTTACAGTGATCTCAAGAGGTCACTAGGAAAGGTAGCATACACCAACACCCTAAAATCCTCCTGGGGAGGAGCAACAAGCAGTGCATTGGACCGACAGGACTGTGTTTTATGACCTGCCAAGAGCACATGTGACCTCAGCTGTGCTCCTGGAGGTCTAGAGCTACTCCACTTCAGTAGATGCAGATCCCTCACTACATTGAAGGACTTTCAGGGCTGCCATCAGGCTTAGCTAGAGGTGACCAGCTGACACATACTTGGATGCAGTGACTGACCAACAACCCTACACAGTACTCTTCACAGCTACAAGCCTTGTCCCGCCTCCTGTCCTGCAAGTCTGGACAGGACTCAATGGCCTCCTCAGAACATCCTCTGAGGGAATGCAGCTTGGCTTTTTTGACACAAGCATAAGCTATGGCAAGTGTATCAGCATGAAGGATGTGCTAAGGGATCCTCATGGGAAGTTCCCTGGCTTTAAAAGGTCCTAGTTGCAAAATTTCCACCTCAGAGACCACTCCATGAGCTCATCACCCTCAATGAGGTTTTCCTCATACAGCGAACTCATACTGCCACAGTTAAGTCCTCCTTTTACCTAATTTCCATCTGCCTATCCAGACCAGTCCATCAGTGTGCAGGGAACCCACCTGTCTCTTCAGCAGAGGCAAGCCTGCTTTGAGAGAAAGCTCTGCCAAACCACCACCTTCCAGCTTTGCAGCACTACCCTCTCATGAAGCAGGACAACAGTAACCCAGAACACTCAATGGAAATAATAAAAAAAACAACTTCTATGGACAGCAGGCTGGGTTTGATGAGGAAGGGAAGGGAATGCATAGAAGGTTCCCTTCTTTTGGAAGGGAATGCATAGAAAAGGTTAACCAGCTTGCAATAATATTGAGCAGATATGGTGTACAGAAATGCATATGGCTTCCACACTAAGAAAATCTTTCTTCAAGAATAGGACAGAGGAGCTTTTCTCCTTAGATTAATCTCCCCAATAAATGCAGCATTGTAGGGGATTCGTCATCTCCTAAAACAGAAAAGAAATTGGAGGTAATTGGAGGAAGTCTGTTTGTCACCTGGTTAAACAAAACACAATTCATTCACCAACTGCAGCATCACAATACTTGGTCACCAAACTGCATCTCAGAGCTCACAAACAGTATAAAAGATCTCACATCATCGCTTTAAAAACCCTACACATTAAAAGGAAAAGATTTCTTGCAACATGTTATGAAGAAGCCCTGCTAGTGGGAGGAGGTCTGAGCCAAGCTGCCAAGTAAAGGCAGCTCGTCTCTCCGGCTGTGGAGCGCAGCAGGAAGCTGATGGAGTGCCTGGCTGCCTGCGTGTGCTGCACAGTTGCTGGGGTGGGCCTGTCCGACCACACATCCAAACAGGCTAATGCTCCCCTTCCCAGCCTGATTGGTCAATTTAGGTGACATATTTTGGGCATCTCTGCTTACTCAGTGACTGCAACTTGTACCCCATCCACAAATCCCCATCTGCAGCTACAGATGGCCCGTTTTTTTTCCCCTTCCTTCCTTCTCCATTGTGTAGAACAGCTCTTGGAGGCTGCAGAACAGAGGCAGGGATGCAGAATTGCTGTGCTCTGCCACACAAGCCAGACAGACATTAAATTCAACACGAGCAAAGAAACCCCAGTTCTGAACCTCCTAACTGTCCACTGTCCAGCCAAAAGTCCCTTTCTCCAGGTCTGGCTCGCACACAAAGCACAGCCCAAGAGCAGCAGTTAAACACTGTTGTAGGACAAATGAGGAAAAAAATCCTGCTGAGTTTTTAACTGTGCAAACTTGATTCTTCCTTTAGTGTTTAATATACTTTATGCCAGACTTCGTGAAATGTTCTCTTCTTCTGAACCTTTTGAGGAACAGTAAGACTTACCCCAACCTGGGAATAATTCCAAAGCCTGGAAGATCTCGTAAAATGCCACGAGGAAATCCACTTTTATTTCTGTTTCAAAATGCCTGTCTTTTCTCACATTGCCTCATTCCTAACTCTTCATTTTCTACTTCACTACTAAACAGCGACAGGAGATTAAAAAGAGCTGTTTCACCACTCATTTAGTCTCATTTCTCTTAGCCTCTAGTGAAACAGGACCCAGAGCAGGGGAAATGAGTTAAACAGCAGAGAGTAAAGACACAACTGTTTGTACATACACTCACCTCTTTGAAACTGCCTGTGCTGCAAGGAGGAGGTAATTTACCTGTACAATGCTACATAATGCTGGGCTGCTGATGCTGCCAACCAAACTGTTCTCAAGCCCTAGGGCTTTTGTCTAGGAATGTATTTGTTGTTGTTCTTTTGACTAGGAGAATAATTGTGGTTATTTTTCATGGTTATCACCACTGCTACCTTCAAAGCAAACAAGCAAGGCTACAGAGCCTAACCATGCTCCAGTTCTGCAAGAATTACAAGTGCTTTTACACTTCAGCTGAGGGAAAGCAAAGCCTTGTCCTCCTCCCTACATTGTTCAAGTGCCTTTCCTGTATTTCAGTCCTTTGCACTACAAATATATCTTTTTTTTTTTTTTTTTTTTTTTTTTTTTTCCTTTTTTTNNTTTTTTTTTTTTTTTGAGCCTGTTTATTGCAAAGTCCTGTGCTTGTAGAGGTCCACCTTGAGCACTGTTAGTGACATTTATTTTACATTACTCCTAGTCTGAAAACACATTACATGTGATATTTTGCCAGCTGGGCCAAAAACTATTAATCCATTTTTAAAATGCAGACCATTTTGTTTTTAATCACACACTTCTATTTTGAGTTGGGTGCAGTGTAATCCATGGAGTTCTGTAATTTTCCACTTCATTTATTTTGGATTTAATGAGCTGGTAATAATGTATATTTCCAACTGAAATGACTGCCTGAAATGTGGAGCAGAAAGTCACAAAAGTAAAGAACTTGGGCAGGGAACGTTGCTGTCTGAAGTTTTATGGAAATAAATTGAGCAACATTAAGATCTGGAACCATAACAGAGTGAAAGAGTTAAGTGCTGATTTTCTGTTTTCAATAGTTTTTAAAAAATATTTTTAGTGCTTACTGTTGTGTTAGGCTGAAGAATTCTTGGTACACCTCTACACAGCATCAGTTGGAGCCATGATTTTTAACTGCAGAGGGGAAATCCCCTCCTCATTAGAGCCTTAGGTGTAATTCCCATTGTAATCAGCCCAGGAAGACTCAGATGATCCACCTTACAAATCAGGTTCCTATCCTCCACTTAGGCAGCTAGACCAGGGTGGGTGATTTTGGAAAGTTCTGAGCAACCAGAAGCTTTGAAAGATGCTTGAAAATTAGGCCACTTAATTAGATGTACAAATATGGGGCATTGTTTTGTATCTTGAAGTGCATTCTTTGATGGCTCCTAGATGCAAACCACTTTTCCTCTGCTCCAGATGAGCAGGAATTTCATGCTAAGCAATAGCAACCAAAAGTTTCACCTGTTAAATGCGTGTTTATGTCTGATGTATATTCTTCTGTGTGTGTATGCTCCATCTGGGCACAGACAAAGGACACCATCATGTCATTATACCTACAAAATCCTTTTTGGTTTGCCACAGAAAGCAAGGATTGGACGTGTACAAAGTAGCCTTGCTTCATATGAAAACTTCATGGTGTTATCATCTTGGTTGATTTTAAAGTAATCCTAAAAGTCGCATTTTCTTGCATAGCAGCTGTTTAAACAGAGTAATAGGTCCATCCACTCTCCATTCCTGGCCAGTGCCACAGAGTGCCGGAGAAGAGGCAGTACTTCCAGCAGCAGTCTTAGACAAACATTGGAATGGTTAGAAGGCACAAGCCAAATGCTGTGTTTGGTATGACAATCCCAGCCATGATCTAGCCCGAACAGGATGTGTCATCTAGAGCTCAAGAGGAAACTTGGAAAAAAAAACCCTAGGCTGTCTCTTTAATGGCAAAACTGCTTTTAAAGATGATGTTTAAACTATTTGTTTAAATGCTACATTCACCGTCTTGTTCTGCAAACTGTAAACAAAAGCTGATTACCCAAAGACATTTTCTTCTGTAATTAGGTTCACTCCTCCGTTTAAAAAAGCTCCACATAACTTGTAAGAAAGAACAGTCATGTGGTATATATCCCCTGCACTGCTCAGAGCCTCTGAATAATGTGACTGTGCTAATTGGTACCCATTAGGGCAGGAATCAGAATCCCACTGCCCCAAACACGCTGCCTTTTCCTGATAATTACAGTGCTGGCAAACATCCCCCCCCCCGCAACAATTTCGGGGCTAATCACAGTGAATCCTGTATATAGTGTGATGCTGCATTATTCAAAAAGGTAATGAAATTCCAGGAAACATCAGATGCAGCAGGTACACTAAGACAATTCTGTTTTTATAACCAATTTCAGTCAGATAAATACTAGAATCCTTTCCAATTTTCCCCCCATGAAACTAAAGTGTCACTGAGATTTACAGCCCCCTCAAGTTCTCTTTTCAGAGGAACATTCATTTACATAAACAGATAATCCCAGATAAAAATTTCCATTAGACAAAGGTGAAATGGATCAATTTTCTCTGCCAAGACAAATCTTAAATCTTGAACAGATAGGGTCATTATTACACCAGGCCCATTTCAGAAATAATGTGTTAAAAAAAAAATCAGCCGATAGCAGCCATTTCCAGCTTTCCAATTATCTTTAAGAAAAGCTTATTCTGTGGACAATAAAGCACATTACTGCACAATATGATACAGTCCATAAAGATCACAATGTTTTATGAAAGGTTAAAGAAAGCTCAGCACATTTAGGGGAATGTCATAACCCACAAAGTCTTTCAAGACTTAACCAGATCGCCGTGCCGGCCGTGCCAGCGCTGTACTGCGCGAAAAAAACTGCCCTCCCGCTGTCACAGCGACGCTTCCTGGGGACACCTGGAGACTGGGGGTCCGCGTGCTGTCACATGGAATGGATGGGCTGCCACAGCTCCTCTTCCCCCGGGAAGGAAGGGAATTGCCTGTCCCTCCTCAGTGTGCTGGGGAGGACGAGACGGTTGTTGATGACACTTACCACACATACGGGGTCCTCTGCTCCTGTCCTCATGACCAAAAGGCTCTTCTCAGCCTGCAGGGACACCTGGCACACAGAGAAACATGGAATGAGGTCACTGTGCTGCCTCCTCCTGCTTCACCTCCACCCCCGTCTGAGCACTAACGGGGCAGAAGCAGAACCCCAGCCTCTCTTCCCCACCACAGTCCCCTGCTCCCCACCACCTGCTGTGGCCTTCCATGGAATTCCAGAGCAGGGCATCCAGCTCTGCAGCTCTCCCCCGGCCCCAGGCTCCAGGGGGAAGCCAGGCAGCTGGAGCAGGAATACCCTCCCACAGCAGGGAGGCCACACTGCTCTCCAGTGCCACACAAGTTTGTCAGGCCCCTGGGAATGGAGTTTATGAGGGGTGACAGCAGCAAGGAGAAAGTGCCAGAAATCACTGCCTAATAGACACAGCAGTCAAAGCAAAACAAGCAGCAACTTACCTGACTCGATTTTTCATCCAAGAGGATTGAGATTTATTTGCCATTTAACTAACTGCTCCTTACAGATATTGCAGGAGGAACAGGGAGAGGAGCAGTATGGGAGTGAGTGACACGTGGCTAGTGTCAGGAAACCAGATCCCCTCACAAGACATAACCTGCAGGAAGGCTTTATCCTACTTGCTGCCCAATCCTGTCCTGCAGATCCCTAAGCCTGCTCAGGAGTGCAGGTGCTAAGGCTGCACAAATCCCTGGGAGAGTTATAGGTACCACAGGAACTTCAGAGCTGGGGATGTGCTGTCATTTGCTCTGAAGGATGAGAAACAGGAATTACCTGAAAGAGAAATGAACACCAAAAGGTGCATCTGGATGTGCCTTTCCAAAACCTTATCCTATACCAGAGCATCAGGCAAAGTTATTTTCATTTTTTTGCTAAGAGCACCACAAGACCACCAAGTGAACCCAACAGTCTGCTGAGTGGGGACCTGCTTCAGTGACTTTGTCTGAGGTATTTTAATTCCTTTGTTGGAAAGGATCTCTGGACCAAAAAGCCCTGTGGGACAGAGGCTGCTTGGTGTCATTTACCCTTACAGCAGCCAGCACCCAGGACCTACAGGTTCTCTTCTCCCTGGCCATCACCAATAGATAAAGCCAAAACTGTGGAGTAACAGCAACTCATTCCTCTGTGGAAGGAAGGCCACCATCTATCTAAATGCAAAAAAGATGTGAAACTGCACAAGCACTTTTTAAACTTCTCTTCAAGGGTTCTCTGGTTCAGCCACCAAAACCAGACACATACCAAATCTGAAAAGCCTAATGATATGGAATCCCTGTTTGCTGGCAAAACAAATCACTGCATGAGGAGCAAGAAAAGTTCCTTCCTATGTTGCTAGAAATGTGAGTACCTTTTAGTGACTCCAGAAGAAAAAAACCTGACAGGACACAGCTGAGCCATTGGACTGTTCGCTACAGCTCTATTAGCTCACCAGAGATCTGGCAGCACCAGTGCTGGATGGAACTGTGCAGGCTGTAAAGGATTAACACCACCCTAGTATCAGTTCTCATCAGATTTTTCAAGCCATGTTTGTGCTTCTATTTCTGTCTTACAGGAATATGACAGAAAGCCTGCTGTCACCTTCTACAGCTTCAAACTAATTGTAAACTATTAAAATAATTACTTTGTGCAGAATTTCTGAATGACTACTGGAATTTTAACCAATACCTTTGGTTTGGAAAAAGGGGGTTTTCTGTAAAGTAAATAAACACCCCGGTGCCAAACTTAAATTAAACTTAATCACAAAAAGCACGTCTGCTTTATCCCACCCCAGACAGCAAAGAGCCTATAAATGACAACACTTGTTTTCAACTTTATAAACTCTATTATCCCATGTGTAAGTAAAGGATCATTACAGCTCACAGAGGAGGCAAGAAAGAGCAACAAAGAGCAGAAGCTCACAACTATCACCTCTCTCTTTCATTCACACACAAACACTCATTTCACTCTCTCTGGTGGATAAGAGGTGAGCCATTTTCAAGAGTAGGTTTAGGCTGAAGAGAACAGATCTCCAACAGACTACACGATTTAATGATCACTGCACAAAAGTCACTGTACAGGGGGGACTTGGGTTACCCAAAAAAGGATCATAGGATCACCTTTCAACTTGAGACATGATCCCAAACACTTCTATATAAAACAAGATAACTGCTGCAAACCAGAAAAAACCCAAACAACCCAAGCAGGATTTCCTATGAACCAAGACAACTGTGGTGGATCACGTTGGAGTCTCATCTGTCCCATCATGCAGCTTTTCAGCTGAATTTTGAGTAGCTAAAGATGTAGAAATCACACAAAAAGAAAGATAATGTTGATGTTCAAAAGTATCAGGCGATGTGATTAAAGCTGTCAGGCGCAGCAATCAGCATGGCTTCAACACACAGAACTTGCAGCTTGCTAGAAGACTGTACATGTCTGACTTAACAATTTTATTAAATTGCTTTAATTTTGAGCTGAGAAAATCTTCTAAGTAGAGCCATACTTCCTTTAACTGCTACTGGAAACTTTTTACTGTGGGGAAATACTTGCTATTGCCATCACTGGCATATCAGTCATAACATCTAATGGTGTGGAGATTGTTGCCTTATAAAATTCACAGCTGGGTAGCTACATGGCTCAAGGCTAAAACCTATTTTAAAATCCAGTATTTTAGGAGGGAGGATGTTTATTAAAACATTTTGCCCATTAAAAATATATGACATATATTCCAAGTGATGCAGTGCCAGCCCTTTTTTAGGCAGTCCACTTGGGATGACTGCTGAAAACCTGGCAAGCCTGTTTGAAAAGACCACATCCTAATAGCTTCCTAGTCCATAAAAAACCCCAAACAAACAAACAAAAAAACCCCACAAACAAAAAACCCCAAAAAAGCATTCTAGCAGCCTGAAAGATACTCACCACTGCCCCTGATGTAGCATGCCCAGAACTTGCTCACACACAGAGCCGCAGTTGGTCTCTTCATGCTGACAGTCACACACTGACATGCTTGCTTGATCTCCTCATGGCACAAGTTACACTGAAATAATAATGAGGCTGAAAGTTTCAGTTGGGTTTTGTTGTAGTTTTTTGGTTTGGGTTTTTTATTAAAATGAAATGTGGTTAAGAGAGAAATGTTGATAAATAATCTTTCAGCAACTCCAGGGGCATTTGGCATCCACTTCCATGAACTGATGCATGTCTTGACCTGGAGAACATAAGGATGAATACTTTGAGGCTAAACAAACAACCAAGATTGCTGTCTCTTGGACCATTTCTCCACCTGTATTCTGTAAGGAGAGCTGCTGGCACTGCACAGGAAGGATCCCCCTTGTCCTGGGTGAATCACCCTCCCCAGCAAGTACTCCCACTGAAGTCAGCAGGATCACCCATGGAGGGACCGATCACCAACACAAGTGACTGAGTTCCCCATCTGATCCCACCTTTGAAACAGCTGGCACTTCAGTACTTAATTGAGAAAATTATCTGAAAACCTCTGACAAAGTTGAAAGGACTCGGATATGGAGAGGTGGATGTGCAGTCAAGGTAATCTGTTCTCCTGGGTACCCAGCTTGCAGCTCCCTGTCACTCCAGCTGGAAGCAGCAGGTCTCACCATAACTTGAGGAAGCACAAGCTCCCAGCTGCCTGCAAGACGTGCTTTCATTGGGATTTTGCTTCCTGCAGCAGCAGGACCAACAAGGCCAGGCAGGAACTAAGAGGTCTCGCTTCCTGAATCACTGACACAGTTTCTGGATAGCCAAAGAGGTGGGGATGAGGGCAGACTGGGCTGTCTGACGCAAGAAGATGACACCTTGGATGTGAGGTGCCAGTCATATTCAGTGTGCTCTTTGTCCTGTCAGGCCCATCCAGACAGTTGGCAGAGTTACCTGCTCTTCCTACTCGATGTGCAGAAGAGAGGGCCAAGCTGTTAAAGTCACTTTCCTACTGCAGGAGAGGTTCTTCTGGAAAGTTAACCCAATCATGTCCTGTGGTCCCAAGAAAGCACAGCCTTTGTGCTTTCCAGTATGTCTTGGTTCTAATCCCAGCTGAGTCTTTGCTTTGGACTAACTCTCCAGCAAAAAGAATAGTGTTTTATACTTGCAACAAAAATGCCACCACTGCTAACAACCAGGAAAATAACCCTGACCGCATTGCACATCCCATTGCAGGAAAAAGCATGGATACTGTTATCCATACTTGTACTGTACAAATGTTCCCAAAATGTCAGTCTTCTCTAATGACCCTAAAGAGACTGAAAATTAAAGTGCAGTTCTGGGCAGGGAAGTGACTCCATTAAAAAGAGACAGACAGAGAGAGCCTGTAGCTGTTCCGAGAAGCCTTCCAAGTTCTATATATTAACTAAGCCTATGCACCAAAGCCATGTTTTTAACTACTGTCAGCACTGCGGAGTCACTCCAGCAGCAATCGAGCAAGCTGTTCTGCCTCATGCCTCATCACCATTTCTCACACTCTGCATCAAAGCACCAACATTCGCAAATTCAGCTGCCCTTCAAACTCCCAGCTTCCTCCCAGTCAGGAGGAAGCATCTGCAACCATTCAACTCCTTGCGAGGCTGCTGAAAAAAGTCCCAGCTTGCCAGGAATGCCCAGAGTAGCCCAGCCCGATGGCTCTCCATGACACATGGCCCTAAGACAGGCAAGGAAGCTGCGAACAGCTCCACATCCTCATGCCACTCTCAGATTCCCACTCCAAACCCCTCCCCGGCAGCATGGATCATCTGCAGGCTTTCAGGAGTCACTCCTGCCATTTGGCACGTCGATCTCAGTGGGGGAAGAGCACTTACCAACACTTCACATGTTGGTAAGATCACTTCCCAGTGACACAGCAGAGGCTGACACAACTGTGGCTCCAGCACTGTGCCTTCTGCGGAGCACCAAGCTTTCATTCCAGCAGTCACTCTGACGGCAGAACACCATCAGGAGGCATCCATCAGCTTAGCAGACTGTAGGAAAACAGGAAACAGAATCAAGATGGGCTTTGGGCAGGAGTGACAGAATTCTAACTCCTCACGGCTCAACATGCACAGCACAGGCAGGGAGTTCAATCACTGCCTCGTTTTTCCCAAAACACAGGGTTACTGTCATTCTGAGGTCACAGAGAAAGGAGGAGCAGAAGCAGAACAGGCTTCTTAAGACTGGTCAAATCCAAGTGCTCTGCAGCCACTTGAGGGACATGCTGGTGTGTTTTGTATGACTGATGAGACACCGTACACAGCATGATTTGTGAAAAGAAATGGCAAGGAAGGTGCAACTGGAGAACAGAGGAAAATTCCAAGTAAGGTACAACTGGAAGACAGAGAAAAATTCCAACAGATGCTTCTAAGACTGGGAAACAATCTTCTGTGGACCTTAATGTTTGACAACTTTAAAAAATCAACACATTAACTTAAATATGTGGAAGTAATAGATTAAATGGTCAAATAATTTGATGAAAAAAGGGAAAAACTAGGTAGGAAAACAGGTTACTAATTCCCTTCCCCCTCTTCTCTGCAGAGAATCTTTAGTCCAAGTAATAGCTGAAAAGAAGCATTCCAGGTCTCCCAGGCCTACATGGAGATGGGACTGGGGCATCTACTAGCATGAAAAGTGGACAAACACAAGACATTACAAAATAAGGGATTAAAAGCAATTGCAGGACTTGTTTTACAGTACTTGGCTCTCCACCAACTTCCAGCACTTCCTAATACATGGCCTCCTCCTCGACACTTAAAAGTCTCCATGATTTATTGAAGATAGAGAGAGAATGAGGATAAGAGGGAGAAAATTACCTGTGTATCTTCAGAAGATCATGGAATTCCAATTTTAGTAATCAAAACAACTGAGGAAAACCTGTCTGAAGACAAATTAAGTAGCAAGGGGAAAAACCCTATCTGGCAGGCAGGCGACAATATCCACAGTGTAGTGAGCCAAACAAGACAATAATTTCCTCCTCGTTTCATGGATCTTTCTGGAGCATTTTTGGAGGCAAGGCAAACCTTCATTTTGATATCACCAATTCTCAAACTACACCACTGCTACTTAGCAGAGATTGTGGCATTTAGCAACACAGACAGGAAAAAAAACTGATTTGTATGTGTGCATCTTGGCAGATGACAAAAAAACAAGCCAAAATGAAGTGCAGTGAGATCATCCCAAATGTAAATACCCAGGCCCTGTTTGGGATTAAAGTAGTGCTTCATAGATGAGATTAAAAAGCCCACTAAAAGTTTGGAAGGAGTTTTGGAAAAGGCCCAATTGATTTCAGCATAGAAATTCTCATCAGAACCAAATAAGAGCGTATGTCTGTGGTCCTGCTTACAACATTCAAATACCTGGAGATATCCATCAGCACCAGTGAGGCTTTACAGCAAAACCCACAGGATTTCTTTACAGAAAGACTGGTTTGACTTTTAAAAATGCCTTAGAAACACAATCCTCTTTGGCTAATTTGCTGTCAAACTCCAACTTGGTGAGAAGAGCCTTGGACTTCCACGGGAACTGTCTGGTTCTTTCTTTAGCAAAGTCCCAAACCCACGTACTTCCCCAAAATTACCTTATGCAACAAAGTTGTCCACAATTCCTGGAGTTTCACCCTCATTATAAATACATCAACTAAACTTACCCCAATTAAAGAAGCAAAAAATCTCTAGTCAAAATAATTGATCTCAAAATGCCTTCTGTTGTGGCATGAATTCCAGCTGTGATAAAATTTTATAGGCAGACTGGAGTTAAAGAGACCTTTAAATATGAAAAATAAAAGATGCAAATCCGATGCACCTAAAATTCAGGACTCCACAGAAAGGACATTTTTTCATCTACCAATTCTTTTTCCTCTATCAATTTCACTGGAAGCAGACTCTTGTGCTAGGAAACACCACCCACATGATTAAGAATCTTTCCAAAGCAGCTTCTCTCTTTCCCTGAAAATCCCTTAAGTTGTCAAAAAAATTTCTTTATTGTCCCCAAAGCACTTCCACCTTCAGAACGTATCCAGAAAAAAGCCATTTGTCAATTACTTCCAGTTCTTTCAGTTCAGAACTCTATTATGCTGCACAATTGCTCGTGTGCATCTGCTTAACGCAGAGGGAAAAGATGTTGCTAAATTGGCAGCAGAGCATTGGGCTGGGCAGGAGAGGTGCCTTCTCCATTGTGTGCAAGGGCTCACACAGCAGAAAAAAATCCAAATGCCACTCCTGCTCTTGCTATTGGTAGCTGTTCTCTTATCACCAAAGAGAATTTATCTTACCACTGACAGATGCTGAGATTAAGAAGTTGGAGCTGAAAGCCAAAGGAATTGATTCAAAAAAGCAAAAACACCCCCTGAAAAAATAATTTAAAAGAAAGAAAGATAGAAAGAGCCCTATGAAACCAAGTCACTTCAGTGCACACATCACATGGCATATCTCCATGGGGAGAGGAAAGAGAGCCGAGCCCCCACGCAGATGTCAGCAGGTCTGTCTGTGGCACTCCTGGAAACTGCTCAGTGCTAAACCAAAGAGCTGCAGGAAACCACGGAGAGCTTGGCCACAAAATTCCTGGTGGGGACAGTGGGAGGAAAGAAGACTTTCAGGGAAGAGGACCTTGAAATCAAGCTTTCTTGGTATTAAAGTCATTCTTGAACACAAGGTACTTGCATTCCTAGTGTTCTCTCATGAAGGGAATTGGTGGATCAGGCTGTCCTAGGATTTCTATTCTTGCATGTGCATGCACACACACACACACTTTCTCTGTCAAAGCCTCTTGACTCCTACGAGGCTAAAAGTCTTAGTTTCTTATATGTGACTCCACTGTGTACCAACATCTAGAAATCCATTGCACAGGTGCTCTGGCTACTCACAAGAAGTGAAGACAGGATTCCTGTGTTGTACATGACAAGGAGCTTTAATATCTCCCCTCCCAATGTCACGCATGGACACAGACACTCCATGCATACTAACAGCTACATGGTTTCTGTGGCCATAAAGCAGTGCCTGTACTTAATCCACAAGTTTTGCCAAATTGCTGCACACAGCATGCCAATATATCCCTCCTGCTTCCTGTCCCCAGGGAAAACACAACTGTGTTTATCACAGGCAAAGAAACCCTGAGCCACCCATCAACAATGCTGTAGGCGCAGTGTAAAGGAAAACATGCAGTGGCTTCCATAGGTGCATTTTCCTAACTAAAGCAGCCTCATATAAGGTTTAATTCCTGGGCACTCATCTGTCTTTTCTGGAAAACTCAGAGCAAGCTGAATTCTCCCAGAGCAGAGGATTCCAGCAGTGGAGAAAGGAGTCCCAGAGCACCTCCCCTTTTCTTACTGATAACGTGGAAAGCCCCCGAACAAAACCCGGGAGGAGGCATTTTGCCGGGCACTTCAAAAGAGGACCAAACTGGGAGCCACGCCGACTTTAGGAACGCCAGCACCACCCCGATGCGCGCTGCTAGGGGTCTGCAAGGCCCGGCTCCGCCGGGGTGAGCCCCGAACTCCGCGGAATGAGGGTGAGGATGACGAGGCAGCTGGCGGGAGGCAGGCCCAGGTGCGGCGGCAGGACGAGCGGTAGCGTGGAGCAAGGCTGACACCTGCAGGGAGAGCTGGGCATCGGCGGAGAGGATGCCCCGACACCCGGGTGCTTCGGCTCCTCCTGTCAGCCGCCTCCTCTCGCTCCGCAGCACGGCCGGGACGGGCCGGCTGCAGAGCGGGAAAGCAGGGGCGGAAAAAACAGTTTCAGTGACTCAAAAATCAGTACCCAGAATATTTCCACCCTTTCGGTTTTAAAATTGAACCACTTTGGGGTTTGCTCACATTCTGCCATCAACATTTGAGATACTTGGTTGGGATCATTGTTCTTCCCCCAGTTGCTCCCTGGAAAACCAGAGCATCAATGGAGCAGGGCACAAACAGATCCTGGAATCCCATACAGTCCGACCAGGTTTCCTTACCAGCTCGGCTCTAGTTCCACACCGCTTGTTCCCTGAATAATTTAAATGTGTTGCAGACACATAGTAGCAACTTGAGCTGGTGCCTGGGGAAGGTCCCGGGACAAAGGATTCCCCGGGCGTTTGTCGCCTCCCCGGCTGAGCCCTCAGGGTCTAGGAGTTTCCTGCTGAGCTGTCGGCTCTTGCTGTCTCCGAGTGCCTGGTCACCCGTCCGGAGCCGCAGAGCCCCGAGCCCTTGGCCAGGCCCAAGGTCAGGTCACGGCTGCTTGCCGGGGGCGCTATCCATTCTCTACCCTGGGCACAGCCTGCAGCTGCACCCTGAGCTTCCCGTTCTCAATGTGCTCCTCAGGAGGACGAACAGAGACAGTTCGGCTCCTGG
Organism: Dicaeum eximium; assembly: GCA_013396995.1. Taxonomy (NCBI): domain Eukaryota; kingdom Metazoa; phylum Chordata; class Aves; order Passeriformes; family Dicaeidae; genus Dicaeum; species Dicaeum eximium. Next base: position 197,238 of record VWZP01005342.1, on the reverse strand, counting down.
GTGACTTCCTCAGCCACTGCTCTGAAAGCCTTCCGTACCTCTATCTGCAGCTGACTCCAGTCCCAACAGAAATGTATGGAACCTCTCAAGTGCATTCATCTTTCCTCCCAATTAATCTTATCTGCCAGTAAAATTCGAGATCCAGTGAAGTAATTACGGCAAGCTACTTACTTACCCGGGAAGGTCAATTTAGGTCAAATCTACCTCACACAGATAGATAATTTCAATCCCTTACACGTACAACACAACTGTTCAATAAACTCAAAATAAATAGTGTAAGTACTTAATTTAAAGCTGCCCTAATTGTTTCTCAATTTCCCTATTAATTTAACCTATAACACTCCTCCAAAGCTCTAACTTAACAGCCAATTAAAGCTTCTTTAGGAAAAAAAAAAGTGCTGTCAGCACAGATTTCTTCTGACTGAACCCCTTGAAGCACTTGGGAGTTCATTTAAATTGCACCGGGCTTAGAACCAAAGTGCTTTTTACAGGTATAATGTTCTCAGTAAGCTAATGAGACAATAGACAATTAGGATTAATTAAGGTTTTTAACTCAGTATCAACCTTCTGATCACCCTTTGGCTTGACGAAAGTGGTTTGATGCTGGAGCAAACAAGAAATCCCTGGGTCTGTCAGTGGGAGCTGGCAGGAGCACACAGAGATTTCCTCCAGCTCACTGAGATCCGGGGCTCTCTGCTCCTGCCACAACAGCTACGGCTGAGGGGCCCCCTGCAGAATGCGCTCTCTGTGTTCTTTCCTAAATTAGTCTTACTAACTTCATTACTAGAAAGCCTGGGTGAATGGGAAATCCTGAACTAGAGAAGCGGTATGGAACAGGAAGCAGAAACTAAGTAAAACAGGAATGAACCATTCTGAGTCAGGCTCCAAAAACATCCAGGGAAGTTGAAACACAAGCAAGTCTCTTACAGTTAAGCCTGCTCAATTATTATTGTGAACTCCTCTGAGAAACTACTGGGGTTACATGAGGGGGAAAAAGTATCCAGCACACAGAGCAGCTGAGCTGGAGGGAGGAGGCAGGTCTGCAGGGGCAGGAGCAACAGCGCTCTAAAGACACAAACAGGAGGAAACCTCAGTGAATGATTGATCGGTACAAATATTCAAGAGCTGCTGCTGACCAAATCTAACCTAATTTGGGAGACCAAATGGTGTAACACAAATCTGGGGGTGACGCAGCACAGCTGGTTCTGTTCAACACCTGGCCTTGACTGTCAGTGTGGATTTTAAACTCCCCATGACACATCTCTGCCATGGGAAAACCCCACACACTCCTCACACTCTTTCAATGAGACCCAAGCCATTTGCAGGGGCCTTCCCGGCACAGAACTGGCAGGGACAGCCAAGTGAACCAGGATTACCCTGTGGCATATTTGTGTTGCAACTTGGAAACCAAAAGTCTTATTATACCTAGGGAATTACTGCTTTACCCCCACTACTTTTTTTTTTCTTTCTTTCTTTTTCTTTCTTTCTCTTTTTTTCTTTCTTTTTCATTTTTCTTTCTTTTTTAATTAGCAGAAAAATATAAAAAGCGACTGGTAAACAACATACAACTTTTCTTACTGAGGCAATGCAAACTTTTGAAGAGTCTTTCTCAGTACTAAGACTTTTTTGGTACTTCACAGAATACACGGGGAAACACCCAAAATGCTAGCAATCATGACCTCAATTAACCAGACGTTGCTCTTGCACAGTGCAATTGCAATTTCCACGGGGAATGACAGCCCTCAGTGTTGTTTGACCTGACAGGTGTGTTCCTGGCCTCTTTCACTGAGGTTTGCAGTCTCAGGCCTACCTGAAAGGAACGCCTGACTGGCCCAAAGGCATGTCTCTGTTGTTTCAGAGGGCTGAAGGGCCCAGGGGGGGGCCCAGGGGGTCCCTGTGGGTTCAGAGGTTCTGAGGAGGCCTGGAGGGTTCCAGAAAGTCTGAGGATTCTGAGGCACCCCAGAGCTCAGAGGAGTCCAAGCTACCTCAGGGGATCGTGGAAGGGACTGAGGCTCCCCAGGGTGTCTCAGAGGGCCATGAGGGTCTGAGAGCTCTGAGGGGCCCCAGAAGTCTGAGATGGCCTAGGGGGTTCTGGCAGGTCTGAGTGGTCTGAGGCGCCTCAGGGGGTCCTGGAAGTTCTGAGGGCTCTGAGGTGCCCTGGGGGGGTCCCGGCAGGTCTGAGGGGTCCCAGAGGTCTGAGGGCTCTGAGGGGTCCCGGGAGTCTGAGGCACCTCGGGGGGTCCCGCGGGTCCGAGGGCTCTGAGAGGTCGCGGGGGCCTGAAAGGTTCAGGAGGTCTGAGGGGTGCTGGAGATCTGAGGCCTCTGAGGGGCCCCCGGGCTGTCAGGGCTCTGAGGCACCGTGGGGGTCTCAGGACACCAAGGCGCCTCGGAAGATCCCGGTGGTCCGAGGGGTCCTGTGGGGATCCCGTAGGTTTGAGAGCTCCGAGGGATCCCGGGAATCTGACGGCTCAGAGGGGTCCCGGGCGGTCCCGGAGGTCTGAAGGCTCTCAGGGGTCCCAAAGGTCTGAAGAACCCCTGGCGATCCCAGAAGTCTGAGGGCCCTGAGGCGCCCCGGGGCGTTCGGGCGGGTCCGAGGTCGCGGAGGCGTCCTGGAGACCTGGGGAGTCCAAAGCGCCCTGAGGGCTCCGGAGCTCAGAGCTCCCGGCGGCTCTGAGGGGTCCCTGCGGCTCTCGGGCCCTCCCTCGCGGTCATTGCCGGCACAGGGCGGGGCGGAGCCGCGCAGTGACGCCATCGGTGGTCGCCGCGCGGTGACGTCATCACGGCCGCTCCCGGCGCTGCTCTCGATCCCGATCCCGATCCCGATCCCGATCCCGGCCCCCGGCCCGTGAGGGCGGCTTGGGGCGGTCCGATGCGGCGGCGGGCAGGATGCACCAGAAGCTGCTGCGCAGCGCGCACTACATCGAGCTGGGCAGCTACCAGTACTGGCCGGTGCTGGTGCCCCGCGGCATCCGGCTCTACACGTACGAGCAGATCCCGGTGTTCCTGAAGGACAACCCCTACATCACCGATGGATACCGCGCCTACTTGCCCTCCCGCCTCTGCATCAAGAGGTGAGCGCGCCCCGCGGCCCCGGGCTTCCCCCGCCGTCGCCGCCGCCGCTCACCGCCTGCCGCACCTTGTGTCTCCTCTCCCTCAGCCTCTTCATCCTGTCCAACGAGACCGTCAACATCTGGAGCCACCTGCTCGGCTTCCTGCTCTTCTTCGCGCTGGGCATCTACGACCTGACGGCCGTGCTGCCGGCGGCCGGCGCCTCCCGCGAGGACTTCGTCATCTGCTCCGTCTGCCTCTTCTGCTTCCAGGTGGGCGCCGGCTGCCGGGCGGTGCTGAGCCCCTCCCGCCGGGCGGGCTCGGGGCACGCCGGAGACAGCGCGGCTGGATGGCGTCGCTCGTCGGGGAGCGATGGAAAGGGCCAAGCGCCGGAGCACGGAGATTAGCCGTGGCCTGATGGTCGGAAAGGGCAGGAGGGCTGGTGGCCTGACCTCTCACTTGTCAGATAAATGAGTTTCCACAGCAGACTTCAGGCATGTCTCCGATGGGCCACTGCAGCTCCTGTGTAGTACACTGTCCTCACAAGAACACAGAGAGCTAAAGGCACCGTTTGTGTTCTCTGCAGGGTACAGGATGCCTTTGTACAGCCCTAATTGGGGAAAACTCCTTTGCTGGCTGGGAAAGCACTGCTCTAGTGCTCCTCCCTGCTTCTGCAGAAGGTCACAGAGAATGAAACACTTCTCAGGGAAAAGATTTTAAGTCAGCCTAGGAGCAAACAAGCAGCCTGTGCATAAGAGTTAAATTTCTGTGTTCCCTCAGTAAAGGTGCAGGGCAGTCAGGACAGATTTGGGCTTTGGGCTCTTCCCGCTGTACTGGTGCAGATGTGTCTCCCTGGAGCACTGTCAGCTCACTTGGCCTCAGGAGCCCGCTTTTCTTACTTGTGCAACTGGTTATTGTGGTTTGCAGTGTCCCGTTCCTCCTCCCCCCTGCCAGAGAAGCTTTGTGGCTGGCTGGCAGGGATCACAAGTGCCTGCACCGAGGAGCACTGCACAGCATATCATGGGCTGGGCACCTGCTCCAGCTGCAGAGATGAAGCTTGCTGTGCTCCCTGCTCCTCTGTAAGGAATTAACCGTCCTCCTCTGGCCCTCTGTGTAGGTCTGTATGCTTTGCTCAGTAGGATACCACCTGTTCTGCTGCCACCGCTCCGAGAAGACCAGTCGGCGCTGGATGGCACTGGATTACGCGGGAATTTCCATCGGGATCCTGGGCTGCTACGTGTCAGGCGTGTTCTATGCCTTCTACTGCAGTAACGTGAGTCAGGAGCACGTCCTTGCAGGGCTTAGTTCCTGTGGTTTCACTGTAGTCTCCATGCTGCAGGAAGGGGGTTCAGTGCAGGTATCCAAAGAGAACAGGAGTGAGGAGATGGGGATGGGAACTGGAACACGTCCCTCTGACCTCAGGAGAACTGTGCCGGCTGAAGAGACAGGCAAATGCAGGTTTTCCTTTCCAACTGTCGATTGCACAAGCCTCAGGAAAATATTTAAATTTCTCTCAAGGCAGGGAAACGTTACAGGTCCTACCTGTATCCAGTGCCTGAGGCTGATCATGGGATGTGTCCCATGACAGGTAGTTTATTCAAATAGCATTGCCCATGAGGTAGCTGCTATGAGGCAGAAACAACCTTGTTTTCCCTCCATCCAATAGAGGATGAGTAAATGAGCTCCCTCTGAAGGCCTGCCATGGACATGGCTGTTGAGGAGCTGAACTGGGCTGGTGAGGCACAAGTGCGTTGAAAACATTTGGTGCAGGAAGTGCTTGGAATAAAGGATGTGGTGCCAGGTGCCCCCAAGCAAGTGAGTCTCTTCCTCTCAGTGCCAGCTGACAAACACAGGGCCCTGCACTCAAATCCTCTGTTGGTGCTTGCAGCAGGGACATGCTGAGGTACTGCTGTGCTCAGTCCGTGAAATGTTCTGCCCAGAGCTGACTTTTGCATGTGATAAGAAACCCACAAACTCGCCTTTGTTGCTTTCTGCCCTCAGTACTGGCGCCAGGTGTATTTGATCACTGTGCTGGCCATGATCCTGGCAGTGTTTTTTGCTCAGATCCATCCCAGTTACCTCACACAGCAGTGGCACAGGCTGCGCTCCATCATCTTCTGCTCCGTGTCTGGCTACGGAATCATTCCCACCATCCACTGGGTTTGGCTCAATGGCGGCATTGGTGCATCCATCGTACAGGTAAAAAAAAAAAGGAAGGAAGTAAGATTCCGTTTTGCTTTTCACTTGCCATCTTCCTTGAGTTCTCCTACACTTAGGGAAACAACAGGGAAGCAAGAGGAGTTAAAATTCGTCTAAGGACAGAAATCTTTTGCTCGATACGATCCAAATGGGAACACTGAGAAATGTGTTGAGAGGGGATAGCCAGCTTGGGAAGCTTCATTCTGCTGTGCTGCACTAAAAGCAGGATCCAGCTGTGTCTGTGCCTGGGCACAGAGCAGCCTGTGCGGGCAGACCACACCCTCGCCAGGGCAGGGGGCCAGGAGCTGAGGTGGCTGTGGGGCAGGAAGGAGCCTGTCAGGCTGCATGAGTGCTCAGGGCTGGCCGCCTCCACAGCTCCAGAGGGCAACCAGGAGACACTGTGGTGATGGGATGATTATTTGTCTCCTCTTCTTTTCCCTAGGATGGCAGCAGAAATCAGCATTTACCCGTTCAGCCTTCTCCCACACAATCCTCCTCTTAATAGCTCTTTCATGTTGCTGTTTTCCTGTTTGTTTCACCACTTGGAATTATGCTCTGAAAGTAGCAGCCCAGTACAGCCCAAGGCAGTCCAGTGTGCCCCAGTATGAACCACCCTGAAATCACTGCAGTTACCCAGGAACACGTGATGGTGCTGAAGGAAAAGCTTCCTTTTCATAGGGAGCACAAACTGCACGCACCTGGGCTGGTCTGGATGGATGCCTGTCCCCTTAGGTGAGGCTTAGGGTTCCACAGAGCTGCTGTAGAATGTGGCAGAGCACCACTTGGAAATAGATGTGGCCTTTATATAGGACATTTCACACTGGCCCTCTAAAAATCATCAGTAGCAGTTGTGCCCCCACTCTTTCCCATTTGGCTTCTCCTGGCATAGCAGGATGGTGTCTGTGGTACACATTTTGCTTCCATATGTCAGAAAAATGGCCCGCTTTTGGTAACAAAACATTGTGCTAACAAAATGCACCTGGTGATTGACCACCCAGTGTGAGCTGTCCTATGGGCTCCGGTGCAGCAGCTGCCACCGCAGCCTAAGTGGGATCTGCAGTGAAGTGTCCCTCGCCCTGGCTGTTCTGTGCAAGGGCAGGGGAGTGGCAGGTGACCTTTCACAGACAGATGCTGTGCCTGCTGTCGGCTGAACTGAGTAGTTTGCATGTAGAAGCAAGAGGCTGGAATAAAAGAGGTTTCTTCCCACTCAGGCTTTCCCAGAGTTTGGTATGCGCATCCCCATTGGATTTGTGCATAGCTAACACAGGCAGGGAAGGAAGATTCAGTGTGGTCATCCCTTTTCCTTTTTATCTTTAGGGACTTTTTTTTCTGTTTTTGCCTTCTAACAGAATAGGAGACCTTCCTTTTCTTTTGCAGGAATTTGCTCCGCGGGTATTTGTCATGTACTTCATCGCTGCTGTAGCTTTTCTCTTCTATATTTCCAAAGTTCCAGAAAGATACTTCCCAGGTAGGAAATTCTCTTCTGGCTGTTTTCTTTTCTGCACTTAAGCTTCCTACAGTGTCACAGTCCTTGCTGTGGATCCTGAACTTCCTGGGAGAGAACAGGCTGATCATGTTCCCCATACAGTGTTCCCATAGAGAGTAAAAGAGTGGGAAGAGGCAGACAACTTCCATCAAGTTCGTTAAAGAACTTTGCCTGTCACCCCTCAAGGGCAGGGTGTGGCAGAGCTCTGCAGCAGACCGATTGCTGATTCCACTGCACAAATTTAACAGCCCCTGTTCTCCCCCACAGGCCAGCTGAACTACCTCGGCTCAAGCCACCAAGTGTGGCACATCCTGGCAGTAGTGATGCTGTATTGGTGGCACCAGTCCACAGTGTACATCATGCAGTACCGACACAGCAAGCCCTGCCCTGAGTACAGCACGGACCTGTGAGCCAAGGTACGGCTGCTGCTATCCTCGGGGAACAGGATACTCTTAACCACAGGCTTCAGGAATGCTGGCCTGAACCTCAGGTTGCTGCCCCAGAGTGGGTCCTGACTGGTGCAAATAAAAAAGCAGGGATGTGATGCCAGGCAGTCTGCTCACCTGTGCTGCCACACTGGATGAGGGTTGGTGGAGCTGGTGGGCCCTTGATCAGTTTTAGAGCCGGCTGGACTTAGCCCTGCCAGATCCCTTCCAGCTCAGTGTCACAATCTGAGTAGTCTGAAACCATCATTAGTACCTGTCCTTAAATAGCCTTTTCCTCAGGCATTCATCAGGTTTTCAGTCTGCTTAGCATTGTGGAAATCAGACGAGTTGCCACTTACACGTGCACAGTGATTTACCTTGTTTCCCTGCTCTATTTCAGAGGCAGCATGAGAAGATCTGTGACTCTGAAGGTCTGGACCTCATGTGAAGAGCTGTGTTGTCAAGAACAGAGGCAGTTCCTTTCCTGACTCCTGGACTGTTACCCCCTTGCTGGGACAAAGTGTTACTGGCAAGCTTTGATAAACACAGCAGCACTGCCTGGGACCTGAGGGGCATTTCCTTGTCAGCCAGTTCCTGCTCTGCAGTCAAGTACCAAACAGCTGTTCCTGGAGTGGGACAGCAGGAGGCTGAGCTAACCTGGCATGCAGATCCCAGCAGGATGTTTTGTTGCCTGGCAAACACAAACGCCTCAGCCAACGGTACTCAGGCCTGGACACCAGGTTTTCAGGTGGTGTGTAGCCAGTTAGGAGAACACTTCTGACAGCCTGCCTGTAAAGTTGTAGGAACTGTGGGAGCCGGTCCCGGATCCAAACCACAGCCCTGTGGGCTGTGCATCCTTCAGCCTTTGCGTGGAAGATGTGCTTATGCTTCAGCATTGGCACAGGAACGTATGAACTGGAATTCAGTGGATTTGTGTCCTGCTCTGGATGAGCTCTTTCCCATTCCCTGGGAGACAGGAGCACATGACATACAGCACACCTAGATCTTCATTGCAGATCTTAAAAATAGCCTCCCCCAAGGGGGGTTATGGTTGTGCCATTGCTTGCAGAAATTTCTCTAGATCCCTTCAGTAATCTGGAATTGGTATTCCAAAATATTTCAGGAGTAGCATTAAGCCTGCGTGTCCATGTTTGTTGCTGTTTGGCAGTCACTGACCCTGCTGGGGACACAGATTCCTGACCTTTGGCCTTTCCCTCTGTGCAGGATGATAATGCACTCACAGACACCGCTGTCCAAAAGCACTTTCCTACACAATCCTGCCACAGTGCAAAGGCTGTTTGGAGTTTCAGGATGTGTTGTGGAACCATCTCTTACAAAATGAACATCAGGGTGCCATGAAATGCACTGGTTATTGCATTGCTGCAGCTCAGCACAATTAAGCTCTGGGGTGCCAGTCTTCCAAACAGCACTGAAATCCTTAGGACTGCTGGGTTAAAGGTAACAGTGCTGTTGGGACTAATCCTAAGTGACTATGTCCTTGTGGAGAGGGCTTCCCCCTAATCTACTGGAAGAGACTGGCTCTGTGCAGTGACTTCCTCAGGACAGGCAGGCTCTGGTTGTTGCCCAAAGCTGCCTCTCCCTGGGCTAAGGCAGAGGAGTAGGACTTATTTTCTGGTCAGGGTGTGCCAAGGAGACATAGAGGGGAGGTGGAAGCTTACAGATAGGCACCTGAACTCCTTGGGCATGGAAAAGGCAGGATAAGAACTTCTCCTGATGTGCTGGGCAGGGACTGCTGTCTGTTCAGGTCAGAGGGTGGTTTGGGGGCTTTTTTGTGGGTTTTTTTAACTCCAGAAACAAGTATTGGCAAAACCGACTCTGCATTAATGATTTAGCTCCCAGAGCTTCAAGCCTTTCAGTGTAAACACTGATTTTTTTTTTTAACTTGACAGCCAAGCAAGTTTCAAGTGCACTAAGGACTACTACTGAAGCCTGAAAAGGAACTTGCAAGTGTAAAAGTCTGTTTCCAGTGTTATGTGTACAGTAATACCCCAAGAACGTGTCTGTGCTCTGAAATAATACTGACTTTAGCATTTGCTAATGTATTTTTTTAATGGAAACTCTTGACTACTCTAGCAGTTTTCACCAGATAAGGAAACTGATTGCCAAGCTGTGCATTTTTACCTGACACAATTTATCAAGCTGCATGATGGTCTTTGATGTACATACCGAACCTATAAATAAATTCCAGTTCATTGGCTTTTTCCTTGGAATAACATCATTCCTGCATCTCGTGCAGCAAAACAGTAGATGTCAGTGGCTCAGCCATGGACCTTGTGCCACATCCTGTGTGTTACACAGGCAGGGATTTTTGGGGGAGAATCTCTAGCTGAATTTGCTGATGAACTCAGCTTTGCAGCCTACTACCACTACTCTTTATTAATGGAGTCCTGCTGCTGCTTTATCTGTTCTTGACCATTTCCATTCTTACTTCAGCTCACCCGAGAGTAAAAATCAATACAAGGAACATTGAAAAAACCTGCTCCAGTAAACAAGTGCAAGAAGGGGCTCACACCACATTATAGTTCCATACAGAGGTGCAGAACTCAGTCCAGTGGCATTGGGAACCATACACAACCTTTCTGCAGGAAGGCTTTAAGGAGTAACACTGAACTGAAGGATTTTTAACCAGTTGGACACAGCAGGATGATTGGGCAGCAAATACTACTACTTAAAACAGTTTTCAGAGAGTCACAGGTGCTTACATTACAGCTACAAAATCATTCAGCAGCAGCAGCACTGCTTATAATGAGTAAATGAAAGCCTACACACAAATACTTCAGAATGCAGTGTTAAAGAGACCTGCAAAGGCACTGTTACCAGGTTCATTTATTTAACAACTCCAAGGATTTTATGATACACATCAGCTTCACAAAAAAAGTTAAAAGTTCTCGCTTTAGTAGTACACAAAAAAGCTTTACAAACTCCAAGTCTAACAAGAAATGGAAGTGTAGTTCAGGCAAGTGCACTTAAAAGCTGAATGCCAGCAATTTAAAAATAGTTTTTATGCTCTTTAATAGTAGGTGATGCCTCAGTCACAATTTTAGCCATACACACAATCTCCTTGATTTCCTTTCTAAACAAGCACTATGGAACAGTAACACAGCAGCCACCCTTGGTGCTTAACTCATATTCGCTCAAGTCACAAACATGATTGTGGCTGCTGGGTTACCAAAACCACAGCAACTCCAAGGGGTATGTGATGTGTGCGAGCATGTGTATATTTTATATATACCTTTTAGATATATAAAAATACACTATATAGTATAAAAAACTCCAGATAAACTATTATTCTCACAGTAGCAAATATATCAACTTATTTTCACAGTACTTGGTTTTACTCACTGGGACACCCAGAATGATTATAAGCTTTTTACTCCAATGCTGGTGCTCACAGAGCCCCTCACCACACACAGGGCAATAATTATATTAATTACACACCTAAGGGCCCTTTGAGTCCACAGGCAAACACAACTACCTGTTTTTTCTTTCCATCACCACAACCATTAAGGCTTCTCAGCACTTTGGGACAGATGCTCTCTCCAGCAGCTGATCCTAGAAGGCCTGTGCTTCAGTCCCTCAGTGTGCTGAAGGAGAAGCTGTAAAAATCCATGGGGATTTCTGTCTGGAAGGGAAGTGTCAACCCCTTACCTTGCCCTCTTGCTACCCCAGGCAGCAGGTACATATCTACTGCAGCAAGGGCTTTCCTGATTTCAAGTCAGGTCACGTTGCACTCCACACACCCTGAAAAAAGGCAAAGGATATCCCATTCCCCAACAGTCACACATTTCACCTCCTTTGAATAGTGGATAGTGGTTGGAAATAATCACAAACTTTGGTTCAGCTGTGTATAAACTACACACACCAGGCAAAGTCAGCTTAGCGGGGTGCACCAATCTCATATTGACCATGAAAAAGGATAAAATAACTATCTCTAAATAAAGAAAAGTTACATTTAAGCAAAAACCCGATTGGTGTCTTGAGTATGAAGAACCAGGTTTGTTAAGGCCATTAGGAGACAAACACCATGGACCACAACTGGTGCCAGCTCTGGAGTCACTAGGGTCTGCAGTTTGACTTCACCTTATCTCTCCCTTCAGCTTTGCTGTGCTGCAATATAACTACACAGACCCTCTGCCAAAACCCCCTGCAGCCTCCTCAGCCGGGAGTCTCGGGGTAAACCAACAATACATGAACACATCTCCTATTTTTAATTTACCTGATCGCTTCTGCCCACACTGGGTCTGCCAATGCCCAGCTTCCTCCCTGCACATCCAACAGACCCCACCTCTCCTCCTGGGCCCTGCAGCCAAGCCCCAGTGCCATGTGCACCGTTAACCCTTCTCCTTGCTTTCCCACTGGGAAGGCAGCAACAGCCTAGCTTTGGTGAGGACCAGCCACATTTAGGACCACAGTTTTAATCTCATTTTGTGTCCACCCCACTGCCACGTTTGTCATATCACTCTTCCAAGAGCTCTTCAGGCAGGTAACAGCTCTGAAGGACATGGAGAAAGGCAGCTCATAAGCATGCACAGAGAAGAAAAAAAAGAAAAAATACTGTTAACCTGAGTGTCAGAAATGCTACAAAAAATGGCATGTGCTTTTTGCAGCCTTTGGCACCAAACAGGTGAGAAAAGCAGTAATAAAGCCTGGAAAGTCCTGTGTTGAAACATTTCTACTCAGTCTCCTAAGGGTTTAACTTCTAAGCCTGGAAAAGGCACACTGAAGCAGGCACAGCTGGAATATTCTACTTACACCCTGTGAGAGATGAAATTGAGGAAGATGAACACCATCACTATGACCTATGTTCCGATTCCAGGGCTAAGGGAAGCAATCTCACATACATCCTAGGGGGCATTTTATCAAACGGATCCCAAAGGAGTCACATGATTTGTTTTCAATGTGTTTTCAGTGAATATTCTAAGGGACCAAATCCCCCCCTCCGAGATCTCAGAATCACAGATCTCCTGTATATCCAACAGAAGGTGTTGGGGGAGGGAAAAAGCTCACAACCCTGAATATTTCACCTCGCCTGTGACGGGGGGCATGCGAGGACACCTGGCCACAAACAGTGATGTCCTCCATGTGCAAACACCCAGCTACCTACTCCTCAGCCTCCAGTGAAGCAGGACAGAAAGGTGAGACAAGCTGAGGAGCTGCCTCCTTCCGTGTCCCCGTGAGGATGGCCATGGACCCCAGGCCGGGCTGTCCCGAGGGGCACTATCTCTGCAGACAGTGTCCGTCCCGTCTAACACACACCACCAGCTTCTGCACCATAGGAAGCAAACCCTGTGCTCGGCAGCGTTCACACCTCCTGCCATCACACGGGGCACCTCCTGGAGCTCCTCACACCTCCGAGGTCCTGGGCAGCAGGATGGGGGTCCTGCCCGAACGGCTCCGTGGGGTGAAATGCAGCTCAGTGGTCCGGCAGCCACCAGCTCCTGCTGGAACACAGCCAGGGCAGGAAGCGTCTCCAAAGCTCAGTGCACTTAGCAAACCTTGAAAGAGCATCAGGGTGCAGTCATTTCATCAAACTGTCGTGGTAAAAAACCAACAGGCTTGAGAGAATACACATTTTCTTTACAATAAAAATCCAAGAGAAAAACAGACACCAATCCCAATTTCTAATCAAATCAATCCAATGGTTGTACCTCACAGTCAACTCTGCAAGTCATCCAAACTCTCCATATGTACCTGAGGACAGCCCCTCTTCCAGTGTGCTCAGGAGTCTCCCAAATGCTGCAATCCTGGCCATGTCCCTGCTGGCTCACTCCCCTACACATTGAGGCTTCTCACAGATCAGTAAATTATCTGCTTCTTTAGTTTTGACTCTACATTTCCAGTTTGCTATTTTACATTAATGGCACTTACTATTAAAAAAATAAAATTAAAAATTGACCATTTAGGCACACAATAGAATAATCTGCCTTTCATCTCTGCAGCTGCATAGATGCCTGCTCCCAAGCCATTGCTGTGCTCTGTAATTCTGGGCCACAGCCCCTTGAGCATGTAGCTGCTTTATTTTTATGATTAATAAAGGTAGTTTTCACCTAGGAAGCAAAGACTTGGCTATTTCCAGCACATAATCTGGATATCAGTATGTCTTGGTTCTTAGGTCTGCTGAGACACGAAGAAGCACCGCAGTTCATCAGCCCCCTGTACATATGGAAAACATTTTCCACATGCTCTCTGCCTCTTCCGCTCCACCGGGGGACATGGCAGAGGGATGGAAAGGCAACACCAAAGTGCATAATGACAGTATGTCCCAGGGCCCCAAATCAGTGCCAGGGATTCATATCCAATTCCTCATTTCATTCAGGGAGCCATCTGCCATAAGGAGACAACACTCCTGATTTTTTTTTTCTTTCTCTCAAAAAGATCCAAATCAGAATTAGCCATTATTTGTAATTCCATCATGCACGCAGGCCACTGCCTCCTCAACCTGAACAAGCTGTACAACCCAGGCCCCTGGCATTTCAGTCACATAAATTACTCCACTAAACCTTTATTCAGGGACTCGGAGAGGTGGAGTGGGGGGAACCCATTGGAAGCCTCTACTGTTTAGAAGGGAATGGAGCTGCTCCAAAGGGATCTAACTCCAGTGCCTGCTGTGGTTGACTCTGTATGCTCTGCACGACCAGCTCTGTGAAGGGCACCGCACCAAAGTCATCTGTTTTCAGCCCGTCCCCACCGTGAACGGCCCCATGCAAGGAGCTCTGCCTTGGCCTGCCAGCCACCACTACTGTGCCATGGTCCCCGCGGCTGTCCCCAAAGCCCTGGTGCTGGGTGTGGCGCATCAGCTCTGGCGGGTGGAAGGGTTTAGCTCCGAAAGGATCCAGCAGAGTCTCGTCTGTCTGCAGAGGGGCTCGATCCTTGCTGTCAGTCAAGGCCACACTGATGTTCTCCTTGGAGTCCGAGATGGTCAGGAACTCGTTGCTGCTCTGGGAGTCCCTGCGGCCAGCCTTCCTGTGCCGGCGGACGCGCTCCGGGGTGCGGTAGCTGGGTTTCAGCCCCTTCTTTGTGCTGGTGGGGGTGCCGTGATGGCGCTTCCCATTGTTCTTGGACACCTCCTGCTTCATGCGCCTCTGGCGGGAAGACAGTTTCTGCAGGTTCCGCTGCTGCTTCACCTTCTGCTGCTGCAGCTGGCTGCCTGTGATCTCCTCAAAGGGAACCAGCCCAAACAGGTCCTCTCTACTCCCAGCAGACTTGGGGAGAAGTGAAGGCTGAAATGGGGTGCAACCAAAGACATCCACGCTCCGTGGAGAGGTGGGGCAGAGCAGAGGCTCCATCCCCGACCCCTGCCCATCTCGCTGGGGCACCTTCTTGCTGAAAGGAGCTTTTATGAAAACATCAAAGTCATCCTGCTCTTGGCTTATGCTGGGAAAAGCCACCTGAGAAGAAGCATCTTTGTCCATCTTCTCTCCTGCCTGAGGCTGCAGAGTGAAAAAGGGCACAGCTCCAAACACATCAAATTCTTGGCCAGAGTTGATCAGAGTGCTTGGCACCCCAGGCGGGAACACAGGCACTGAACTGGGCTCTGTGATTTCACTGCTGCCCATACCGTCTCTGAACCGAGCGCTCAGGAGCCCTTCCACACATTTTTGCTTGGTTCGGTCACCATCAGAATCAGAGCTCTGTTTTTCTTCCTCGTCTTCTTCCACCTCTTCCTCAGAATCCATGAGGAGAGGTCGGTGGCCTAAATTCTCCGGTTCTGTATCATTGTCATCATTGAAATCTCCATTCTCTCCATGCAAGACTTCTTCATCCTCCTGTTCTTCTTCTTCCTCACTGCTCTTGGGAGAAGGAGGATCAGATTCAAAATCACTCTCTGACTCCTCACCACCTTTTGTGATGTGTCCCTCTGCACTTTTCCTCTCTGCCTGGGGATCTCTAAATGCATGGCTCAATTTTCCAGCCTTTGTTGGGGTCCCTAAGTTATTTCCTTGATTGCTGGCTGAGTTATCCACTTGTTTTCCAGGGGAACCTGCAGGTCCAAAGAAAAAAGCAAATGAAAACTTAAAACATACAAAGGCAAAACTTGCTCCACACACCCCACAGCCACACATCCCAGGGGCTGATGCAAACATATACCCTGTACTTAGGGAGGGAAATGAGCTAAAAATCAGATCTGACATTTCAAACAACACTCATAAAATCAACAGACAGAACTGCCAGCTTTACTTCTGGCACAAGGTCCCTGGAAATACAGTACAAGTATCTGGGGGGCATACAGAAGGGGGTAAGGGACACAGCTGGTCTCTAGAGACAGCTTTTCAAACCCAGTCATTACACAGCCACTCTTCTCTGAGGAAACAGAAAGCAGCAGGATTTAAACACTTAAATGTTCTATTTTGTTTTTTAAGCTGACAAGCTATTTTTTGATGTGCTTCTGCTTTGATAGTCTGCTCTGACAAACAATGCTCTAGTCATGAGAGCAGCTCCTTCTAACTTCCTCAGCAACTGAAGCACAAAAGCTCTTGCTTCTCCTCAAGTTTGAGAGCAATGCTTTCTGCTCTGTGTCTGAATGCAACCTATCAGCTCAGCTTCTCTATGGCAAGGAAATTTATCTACTTGTTTTTCCTCTTCCAGGTTCCTCCCTAATATTCACTGACAACTAGAACTGAAAGAACAATTCACTGATGAGTCCTTTGTGGGGTGGTTGCCTTGGGAACACTGGAAGCAGTAAAAATTTTGCAGCAGTACAAAAAAGAAATGGCAAGAGCAGGCAGAGCAGGGGAGGCTGCACAGTGGCACTGGCACTGCTCTCATCACTATGCACACCCAGTTTCTCCCTGTGTCAGAGCCCCGTGACGTGGGGAGATGTTTTCAGGAGCATAACTGACTTGGATTTCTACTGGAAGAGAAGGAGCAGGAGGAAAATCAAAGCACTCTAGTCTCCACTGGGTAAAGCACACTTGCCCTTGAAATGCCCTCTTGGTCACAGACACAGTGCACAGTGTTACATGTAACACCAGCAATAGCATAGAGAATTCACCTCCTGGCAGGCACAGAGGGGCTGCCCAAAGCCTGTGTGCCACTGCCCAGAGAGGCTGCCACAGGCACCCTGGCACAAGGGATGAGCTTCTCACATCTCCAGCATCAGACATCAGTTGGGGCCAGGGTTGTTCCTGTTCAAGCAGGTTTTAGAGAACTCTACCCATAGCACTGCACTGGACCCCGGACCTCACCCAACCAAAACTGATGTCTTCCTCTTAGGGCTTTGTTACACAAACACTGACATTCAACCCACTCCGTGTGTTCAAAGGATGGAAAAAGCTAGGGATGACTACGGGCATCCGCTATTTCTCCAAAAATCACCTTCAGACAGAATCCAGCTCATAACTCTTGTTAATAATATACAAAATATTTTCTCAGCTAATTCCTTCTTTCACAAGGACACTAGTATACAACTTCTAGGCCAAGTCAGATTCTTTTCTTTCTATGCTCCAGTTTTATAAGAGCTATTTCTTCCATTTTTAAAGAGACTTAACAGTGATTTCCTCATCCATCAGCTTCCTCACTCCTTTGCAGTTAACAATTAAAATAATAAAAATTCAGCAGCAATACAATTTATGTGAGGATTTAAAAACAAGATGACCAGAATGACTAAAAACATCAGGTGATTAGAGCTTTGAGCTGTTTCTTCTTGCCTTCTGGTGTCAGATTGCTTCTTATCTACTGTAATTTTAAATGCTACATATTTGCTTTACCCACTAAATTAGAATCTGGATTATTCTGCTGCTTACTTTAGATTTCCCAAAGGTACAGCCTTCACGTTGCACTATATAACCCTGTAGCCTCCAAATCCTGCTGTTTCCAATATTTGCTGGAACACTGGTGTTAGCATAAATGCAAATAGATTTAAAAGAAGAAAAAGAGACTAGTTCTAGGTTATACGTTGCTGCCACTTTCACAACAACCTTTTCTCTGTCCATATCCACAAGACTTTACAGTCCCACGGAATGGTTAGACCTTTGCACTTAATTTCAATATGCAGTAAACAACTAATAAAGCAATATTTTTTTTTCAAGGAATAACTGAATCACAGTGTTATCTAATATACCTGACTTCCCAAAAGGTTTAAGTATTATCTGCCACAATCGGAGTCCCTAGAAAACAACCTGTAACAGGCACTGACAAGACAGAACACAACCTCTACCACGGGCAGCTGAGCTGCCTAAGGGGCCGTGTGAGGCACACGAGGCGCAGCCCTCAGCCCCAGAGCTCTCCAGACAGATGGCACAGCAAAGAGGACTTTTCCCACAGCACACTCCATGCATGGGCACCCTGGCTGCTCCAGCATCCCAACAGACCCACCTGTTTTTCAGAGCTGTGATTCTTGCTGGCAACACACAGCAAATAATCTTGGGAATCAGGCATCAAGACAACCCCGCCTTCCCAACCTAAGGTTTCCTCTCTTCAGTCTAACAAGCACAGTCTCCAGAGGAACTCAGATGAAGCCAGGAACAATTGACCGAGCAATCCCTCTTGCTGGAGACATGCATTCACAGAAACATAGAAGGCAGGTGTTTTCCCCCTGTACTTAGATCTCTGAACCACTCTTCAAGGAAATGCTGAGCACCTTCCTGGCTGACAGAGGCAGACACAGGGGAAGTGCCTGAATAGCCAACGAGAGCACCAAAAGTTTGATGTACATGTTGAGTTTTACTTTGCCCACAGCAGTCTGTCCTGGCCCTGGTCAGTTCTGTGGGCTCTTGCTCCACTGAGGGAAATGCCAAGGCACGCTGGACATAGCACACACCAGCCTTTGTGCTGGCAGGAACGAGGCAGTCTCTGGAAAGGGAAGCTTAAGGTGCAGATTCGTAAACATCTATCTCTGTACATGAGAAAACATGGTCCAAAATATCTTAATTTTGAGGCCACTCAAAGACACAGCAAGAAGACTTTTTCCCGTTCTAACAGCATCACAGCACAGTCAATACCTGCAATTCAACTCAGTAGTGGTTTCTGAAGAAGGTTTCCAAATTTCTAGCTCTTCAGCTGAGATTCCTCCTCCAGACTCCTTACTGGAGTTAGAAATGTGACTTGCTTATTGCAGCAAGAAACCAGTGACTAGGTATCATGTACAGATTGGGAATTATCCAACAATGACTAGAAACTCAAAACCTCCACTAAGAACTCACTACTATCAGAGTTGCAGAGCCAGCACTTATGACCCTACATGGACAATGCCACCTGGAAAGCACTCCCGATACGTGGGTTTGAAGAAAACACTTGTACTCCAAGTAGGCTTTCCAGAACAATGACACTGGAGTGTGGCAGGAAAGAACAAGTATCTTCCTTTATCTTTCTATGTGTGTTGAGGTTAGAAACAACCAGAGCCACCTGCTCCAAGCAGAAACTACTCTAAGATACTCATCTTGCACACTTTTAGCCTTCCTGAGGGAACAAACCATCTCTGCACCCACCTTTGCAGCTGCAGTGACTTCAGGTTAGCTCCAGGAACAGGGACAAAACTGCATCAGACAAGAATCAAAACCAAACCAAAAAAACCCCAAAAATACCCTCACTAGAAAAATTGTTGCTTAAATTTAGATAGGAATAGTTTGGTCTTCTACATTACAGTTGCCCACGTTTCACTGCTAATGAAGTTACCAAATGAAAGAGAGCACTACACACAGAAACAATCCCCCAAAAGGGAAAAGCCCCTACTTAATGACAATTGAATGCCCTGGCCAAACAGATTTCCAGACTGAAGTGTTGTCATGTTGATTTCACGCAATCTTGTCAGATTGCTGCAGAGACCTTCAGATACACATTTATACAGCAATGCTGCACACCGGTGGCAACATCTGTTTGCAATGTGCTGCTCAGATTACCACACTTCTAATCAGGTTTGCAGCTTGTAGGGAACAATTGTTCTTTGCTCAAATGCGAGCAAGGTGGAATATCTTTAATCATATAAGAAGATCTCAATCTTCAAGGAAATTTTCTGTTCCGATGTTCTTTTTCGAGACACAGGATTATAAGAGGATGAATTCCCTCTAACAACTGCAGTAATTACATGCCTTCTGCTGGCTCCTCATTTTAGGGTATCGTGGGGGGAGCCCAAGAGTGGGGCATAAGAGCTTTAAGCTCCCTTGGAATTGGGAACATACTGCCACCATCATTTCATAACAATTTGCCACATGTCAGCCCAAGGATTAGTGGCAGGCTGCAACTAAATCTGCACTAGTTCCCTGACAACAGCCAGGGCAGCAGCTGCTCAACACTGTAATGGATTTACACTTCTTATCACCTCTATTTTCAAGAGCAACAAAAATGGAAGAATAGCACACTTGTGCCTGGCAGCTATTGCTGACATTCTTTTAAATAATTACTCCAGAGATTAAAGTGCAATATAAAAAACCAGTGCAAGATGCCCATGACTGCTGCAAGATTTGGAAAAACTTAAAAAAAAACCCAACAACCCACTAGATCATTTTGGAGAGAAAACACAGACCCTTGGCAGAGCCCAGACATCCCATTTATACCTATGACAGGTGAACAATTTCAGGTTACTTAGGAAGTGCTATCTAGAATAGGTGAAGTTTAAGGTGATCTTGATACAGGGAAATATCCTGAACCTGCATTCAGCAAGCATTATGAATAACTGAAACCACAGCCAAGAAGGTACAGAGTAATATCAGGAAAGCTTTCAGTGAGTACAGACATTGACAAGAACTTACTCTGCCAAGTTACCTAAACCTGAAATGCTTTACAACAGCCAGATCACTGCACACAGGTCTGGGTATCTTTAAACAATCAACATCAGCTGCCAAAGAAACATGAACTGTTGGCAGGAGCATTTTTCAAGTTCTAAAAGTGGCTCAAGTATTTTCTGTTTCTTCTGGTCTGGAATTAATAATTTCTTCTTAAGTTCTGGCAAGCTGTGTCTCACTTAAAGGCCCAGACTGTACAGAGGTCCCAAGGCTCCACAGCCGTGGTACAGAACTTGCAGTGGTTTGAAACCCTCTTGGAAGCCATACAGAAAAAACAACTGAATGAATAATCATCCTCCATGTGTGCTCCTGCCAGGACATAACATATCTCTGCTGTGATGCCGTGCACATCCAGCAGCACCTACTGCAGCAGGGGATTCTCAGATGTGATCCAAGGCTCCGGATGACTCCCGTTGCACTGCTGTCTGGCACACAGCCGGATGGTTTTCTGCAAGATCCACACAGCTGGGACAATACACACCATGCCACACCACACCACAAAGCCCCTCTTTTTCCAAGGCACACACCTGCAGCGACCATTTGAAGACACCGCCACCACCATTTGTGAGTGTGGGAAGTCTGGAAGTGAGAAGGAAGCTGCTACAGAGCAGGACTCACTTTTATTCCGTCCCTGCACAGAGAACAGGGCTGCAGTGGCTCGGAAGGGGTTATCCATGGAGGCTACAAAAACTAAGTGACTTGATCACACCTACCACACATATGATCTGTACAACACTCAGCAGAACTGTTAACAAGGTGACCCGAACCAGAACCCTATCCCAAGATCCAAGCCAGGTGACAGCTCACAGAGATTCTTCCACAGGAGCCAAATGCCTGAAACAGCATCAGGCAACATTGCCCAACATCTCCACTGCTCACACAGCCCATCCATATAATCTTGAGTGTTACCTCAATTCTTGTATTCCTTCTGGGAATCGCAGTATTAAGATGAGGGAAGCAAGAGGCCATCCTAGCCCAGCCTCATGTCACAAATCATTAGTGTGAATAAATGCAAGATGATCAAAGGCACTGAATACGACTGACCAGCCAACTGTACTATATTCATGACATTTCCTTCTTACATTTGAGAGCACCACAAAGCGTCTTTCTCCTGAGGTTTTGAAACACTTGATAATAACAAAGGGGATTACAACACAAGCTGGTTAACACACACTTGAATCAAAAACCTCCATTTCAAAATGCTGAAAACAGGAGATTTTTTTCCATAGTCACCATCCAATTCAGGCATTCCAGAACCAGGATCTGTTTTCCACATGTCAAGTGCCTAAGTGCTCCAGTGCTGGCTGTTTAGTTCTCTCATTAAGAAGTTTGCAATGTAGGGCTTGTATGTATCAGCTCAAGCACTGGAATTCTTTCCCAGGCCAAGCTTCTTTTCCAGTCATCTCAGGTCTTACGGCACTACTATTTTCCACAAAAATTCAGGCCTAAAGTAGTGTGTGTGTTAAGTTTACTTATGAGAATGCTTTTAATAGGGTACACACCAAGGGTGAGACACACCGAGAGTTTCCACACCCGTTAGCTCATTTCACACCCCTTTCCCTCTGTGTCCATGCCAAGGGACACAAGGGTTGCTGCTGGCTTTCCATTCCCACCGGACAAAAATAAGCACAGAAAGTCTAAAAGACGAGCAGCTATGGTCCATCCAGTTGCAGGTTTCTTCTCCTGGTGACCCTCACAGCAGTGCCAGCCTGAAACACACTTTCAGCTCCACAGGTAATATCCCAAGTCACAGCAGCCCACAGACTTTCCCAGCGATGATCAAAGGCTTCCAATTCCAGCCTCTGCTGCTCCCTCGCCTCACCTTCCCAGACACATGGAAACATACCTGGTGACACTTACTTTGCCAGATTACCAGCACTGGATGTTGGTGAGTCAAAAGATGACATGATATTCATCATCTTGCTGCTCTCTCTCAGGAGATGTCAGGAGTCAGTTAATTACTGAGTGAAGAGCTGCTTTCAGCAGAGAACCCTTAAGCCTCCAAAACAGGAGGAATCCTCTGGGTGACTCTACTCAGCCACAGCCTACATACATGATTTATACATCAAGCCTATATCAGAGCAAGGAAAACCAAGCAGAAAAAACCCAACCTTTGAGTTGGAACTGTGGTCAATACAGTAGAACACAACTTCAGTAAGAACTGTCACTCTTCAATAAAGTCAGTTTTATTTACTTGAAAGATACCATATTTATAAGGTCAACATTTCATCTCATTGTAATTCAACAAGTCAGAACTTCAGTGGCCAGAGCCCTGGGCACACAGTGCTAACACACTCCCCGTTTGGCCCGAAACACGTTATAATAAGGAAATTCAACTTGTGCATCAACAAGATCCGAGAGTCTCTCTCGCAAACGCTGGAATTGCACTCAAAGTATTAAACCTCTGTTCCACTAGCCAAGCTATCACCTGCCCTTCGATGCCCTAAGTAAGGGACACAGGTCATTTACATCTCAGTTATATTTCACGATCACACGGAAAAAACCAGAAACAACATGTCACACAACAGTGTTAAGTACAAGTGGAAATCAAAATACCGGGAAGGGACATTTGTCAGGTTTGCCCCAGAAAGCCCTCAGCCAGAAATTAAATACGCCCAAGTCAACAGCTTTCTCCTTTTCTTAGCTGTCTTGCAACATCTCTTTTCAAAACATTACCAATAACAATTCAGTGGGGAACACAAACCACCTTTTAAAAGATGACTATTAACATTGAAGTATTTATTGAACCCAATTTGTTTCCTAAGTGCAATTGACAGTTAACACATAATTAACAAATAATTAACAATACCTTTCTTTAAACCAAGCCAGTATTTACCCTTGTTTAAATGCCAGTTACAAGTCTGCAGGAAAAAAGGCTACTGAAAAGTGCACGATTTTTTCCCAGTGCCACAGTCAATTCACAACCAGCTCAACATGTCTCAAACAGCCTGGTTTTTCAGTCATGACTGAATTTAAGGGGATTTTTCCTCCCTTTAATAAAAGCAATTCCCTTATTTCTTTTTTTTTTAGTAAATCAAGAATTAGAGCTTGGATTCCAAGTAACAAAAATAAAGCACGTGATACAATACAGTGAGGACATTTGTTACAATCTAAAGCTATATTATAACCATCTAAAACAATCAGCAAGGATCAAATGCACTTCCAAGATCTCAGGTGAGGAAAGCAATAAAATAACCTCTGGACACAAGAGTATGAATACCTGGCAGGAGACCGAGTACCTGATGGTCCCCATCTTAAATGGAGTGTCAACTATTCCTGTTTGTTTTGCATGTTAATGAACTCAGGCTCACCTACAAGTCAAAGCAACCTCTGGAATGAAGATGCCAGGGAAACCTTTCCCAACAGCACCTGCAGAGCTAACTTGTCTTCACTTAAATGGCTTTAACATGGCACTGAACTACTGAACATGAACAAGGTGACAGACAGCCACCTTGTCCTGAGAGAGCAAAACAAAAGCACAAACTAAGAACACAGTCCTAAAGCAAGCAGAATGAATTCAGGTCTAGGGACAGCAGCAGCCACAGGCACAAAACGATTTTCACTGAAGGCTTTGCAGAGCACAACAGCGTTACCCTGTCCACCTTTCACCACGTAGAGCACTTGTGAGTGCTTTGCAGCCCTAGCTGAGCATCTCCAAGAATGCAAGATCGAAGTGAAAGAAAACACAGATACTACCTTAGGTTGACCCCAGCTGATTTATTTTAAGGCATATTACCTGAGCTTTTGAACTTCCATAAAAACAGTCTTTACAAGTCATACTAAGGCACCTTTATCACCCAAGAACTCACAACAAAACCCAAGTGGCTCCAGAAGTGACTGATGCTCCTTTTACCATTCAACTACCACGCAGGCTTTACTTTGTCAAAGGTACCAAAATAAATAGTAAAGTGCTGATCAACCAAATATTAGAACTGTTGCTTAAGTTGCAGAGTGATGCAGTTTCCCACTCACAATGCCCACATAACATGTTATTTTTACTTCCATTCAAGGTAAACAAAGTTGAACTGAAAAGTAATAATGAATGCCCACCCCCCCCATGTATAGGCAATGTAAAATGTTTGTGTTTGACTCAACTTGCGCCAAAACTGTGCATTAAATGTGTAGAAGCTTACTGTCTTCACTTGGCTGCACAATTGAACTACAGAAACAGTGTGAGTTAGAAGCAGACTACAGGGAAGTAGCAAAATTTGGCCTTAGCAAGGAATTTGCCTTCGGCAAAAGCACTCTGTGATTCTGCCCAGGTGATGCCCATTGCACTGGCCCAGCAGAGCCACACCCTACACAGTCTGTCCCAAGGCTCCACAGGCACCAGGTGCTGGATGCACAAGTGGTTTTAATTGGAGATAAACACACCAACACATCCCTTCAACCCATGTGCTGTTAGGGAGGCCATTCTTTGGTCACTGAACTGCTGTGCATACTTCAGCAGATACATACACCTACAGGTGTGTATGCATACAGCTACGAGGTAATCAGGTCACAGATGGAACTTGCCTTGCTGAGAAATGAAAGGAACAGAACCAAAGGGATCTTCAGGAGGACTTGTCTGTGGAGCAGCATGTGGCTCCACATTCTTATCTGAAGATGCTCTCCTGTCCACCAGCCTGTCTGTAAAAAACAAAATGAAACAGAACAAAAAATAAAGTAAAATAAAATAAAAATGGAAGGACTTACACCTATGCAAAGCTATGCACTGTACAGGGTGAGGGAGGAGTATCTTCTCTGGCAGGGGGTTTGACAAAGAAAGGCTTGTAAGAAGCACAGCTCTTGCCTGCACAGCTGGTCTGGGCAGCTCCTTCCTACTGCAAGGACACTGGCAGAGTGCCTGGGAGGCTCTGCACCCACACCTGTCCCTGCTGCAGTATCTGGGTGATCCTGAGCCTTTGTGCAATGCTATGAAAGCTGGGCTGGGGTTTTTTTCCCAGTGAGGAAGCAGACTCGTGTTCTTGGCTCCCAGTTCTGCACAGATGATTAAATGGTTACAGGAGCTGTTTAAGAAATCTACTTCTTCACAATGCTGTCAGAAATGAAGCATTAGATGTCGCTTCTGGCCCATCACTAATTGATGATCAGAGCAACACCAACAACAGCAAAACAAGAACCAGGAGCTCCAATCTGTCACTCTGTGTCACAGCTCTCCACAAAGGTGCTCGGTTCAGAAATCCATCCAGTTGCACATTACCTTTTACTGCAGCAACCAGCATCATTCTACTAGGAAAACACACACCAAGTATAAACAATGTGCTCTGTCCTAGGAATTGGATCCCCTTTTACAAGAGAAGTGATTGATCACCCCAGCAGTACGCATCACTGCACACACTGCCATTAAGCCCCTCAACACATGAAATCTGATGGCAATGCCAGCCCGACAAATTATGGTCACCTCTTCATCCTCTAACTTAGGCTTTGTATATTTACTTAGGTGTTACTGTCATAAACATGCAAGCTTTAAAAATATTTGCCAGATTTAGAAGTATCTTTAATTTATATATAAAGCATCAGCTCAACAATACAAACTAGGCTTTTGAGAAGAAAAAGAAAGGATTTGTGTTTTGAACACTAGCCAGCACCACAAACTGACACACCACTGTATGTGAGTTATAAAGTACAGGACAGCAGTTGGCTTTAATAACAGAAAAATAGAACCACTGATCAAATCTGCATCTGCAATTCTCTTTTCTCTAGATGGCAAAGAAGTTACTCACCATTCAACAGCCTTTTTCCCTCATAGGAGATAACCTACATCTAAAGAGAACTCAGCCTTCAACCTTAATGCATATCTAAGGAAATTCCAGTAAGTCTTACGCAGTTAAAGACAATTTTATAGGTACAAGACTTAATTTTACAATAAATTTCCTGATCTCTCATTATTCCAGCCAAGTCTGAGAAAGTACCAGTAGACAACATGAAGTATAATTATTTCTGCTTTGACTGCAAAAGCATTAACACTGCCAAGTATGTTCATATGATCTTTGGCACAACACCCTTGGTATCAAAAAGCCAGGTTAAAAGGTCTCTGAAGGCTGTCATGTGTGTACCTACATGGACACACAGACTCAAACCACCAGGGCTCCCCCTCCTGAGGGACACCAAGCCCCAGGAGCTCAGAGAGCTGTAAGGCAGCCCATCCGTACTGACAAGGCTGCCATCTAGTGTGCTGCTGGCAAGGGACTAATTTGGGGTTATTTCTGCATTTTCTCTACATGAGTGACTAAAATCCCTAATGCTGGTTACTACTGAGCAGAGCTGTGCTGTTGGGTTCGATTTACTTTTCAGATACAGCATACCACAGGTGTTATCACACACCAGCTCTCCTGTGTACTGAGTTACCTTGAAGAGCTGAGCCCAAAACATACCTTGGTTATTATCTTCTTTGGTCCTTGCATTTGTTCAAACCTTGTGGCTTAACCAAATCAACCTCATCCAACCTACATAAGTAGTGCCAGCAGTCCAGCAGTTACAGATCCTGAAAGTGGGTGGTGTTGTGCTGACCTTTGGTACAAACTAAACTGCTCCGGACTCACGAGCGCATTATTTCAAAAGACTAAGGGCCGTATTTGGGACGAGCATGCTTACAGATATTCAGTTCTACTACTGAATCAAATCCTTAACTTAGACTTGGAAGGAATGCTAAATTTCAGCTAGTACATTAGCCATTTTTCCCAGCTACCAGGGATACATTTGACTGTGAAATGTGTGCAGGCTACATACCCATCTTAAAAACAGGAGTCTGATTCAATCCACACAGGATACAAGGGGAAACTAACAACCAGAGTTGCACAAACAAACCCACCCAGTCACTTTCCTAAAGGATTAGCAGGTAATGTGCACATCCAGTAAGAAAAATACTCAACTGAAGGCAAAGTTATTTCTTTCAGTTAATCAAAATTCAACTTTACTGTACTTTTAATTGCAAGAAACTTGCTGATAGACAGCCAAGCATATACAATCTGTTTTTTAACATTGTCACATCTTCCAAGTCCCACTAATAAATCTGATCTCAACAAAACCAGTTACAGGAAGAGCAACTAACAAGCATGTGTTCAGCAATTAAGAACAGAAAGTAATTTCAAGTAAAAACCATAGAGATAACTGACTTCACGAGGAAAAAGTTTATTCAACTATTGCCATATCAGTACAATAAACCAGCCCTTACATGTAGCCACTCAAAAAGGACAGTACAAAACATTAACATAATGTAATAGATAATTTTCTTTCAGGCATTTTCAAAGGACATATCAGACCCACGCAATCTTCTGCTCTGGTGTGCAGGAAAAAAGCTGGAAAGGAATAAAGCAAGCAGCCAAAATTCTCTTCCCATCTGGTAACACACCTCTGCTGTTGAGAGCCTCTTGGCAATGAAGGTGACAAGCGGTGTAGAAGAGCTAAGATACTACCATTTCTGCAGTAACTGAGCCAGTAACTACCAGTTTCAGACGGTGAGTTCCTATTGCACGTGTTTGCAAAAAGGAAAAGGAAAGGAAGACAGGCCCAACTGTGCCCTCAAATGCTCAGAAAGAAGCTTCTGTACACAGCCTGCATGGTCCTTGGACAAGCAGGTGTTGGAACTGCTGAGCAACCACAGAGCCCTCATTTACTGGGAAGCAAAGTAAGCCTTCAAGCGTCCCTTACTTGATCTTAGCAGGTCAAACTCTCTGTCCAGCAGCTCCTCCTCTGTCAACTTGGAAAAATTGTCCTCTCCAAATGGGTTCCAACCTGACATATCAGGTGGGTTACTGATGTTCTGCTTGGGGTAACTGGCAATCGCTTCAGCATCAGGAATACCTGACCTGTAGAGTCAGTTCAAGGAAGCAAATAAAGAGAAACATGACAAGATTGGTTATCAGGGTCAAAGTCTGAGACGTGCTTCATAATGCCAAGTCCTACACACAAGCAGCACACATGCATTAAGAGCTCATCCCAAAAAATCTGAAGGCCAATTTAAAAGAAGCCTAATAGGAACCCATACAAATATGTAACCTGGTTTCTAACATCAGTGAAACTGGACAGATCAGTAAGGTTTTTTATTTTTAAGTCAGAAAGGGAGAGGATTTTTTTATTACATGTGCTGTTGTTCACAAGAATTAATGTGAAAGTAATCATTTATTACGCCAAGGCAGTTCTGAGGGCCACTGCTCAGGGACCATATCTCTTCTGAGCTGTATTTTGTGTTACATACTCAGGTCACACCTCTGAGCACAGGAGCTGGCAGTCCTAGCACATCAAAGGCCAACTACAAAGCTGCTCTTAACAGGGTATTTGAAATCCCTTTCAGATGCGTATTATCTCATCCAACATAGGCTACTGTCCATCCCAAGCAAAGTGGTTAACAGTCAGTTCCTGGAGAAAGTCCATTAACAAGAAATACTTCAAGAAATTGTACCAGCCTCTGCTGTTAACAAGCTGTCTCACTTTGCTCCCAAAATATTCTTTACCACCTAACACCCACTGTCCAACTGCTCTAAGTGTAATCTCTTACTACCAAAGCAAATAATTTCTGAGAAAAGGATTTGGCAGTGCTAACCACAATTAGTAACGTAAGCCACGAGTAAGCCCTAGGCTCAGCTAAGCCACAATTCTCACCTGTTTGCCAGGTAGGGAGGATCTGCCACTGTTCCGCTATGCACTGGGAGTGTCCTGGGGTAGGAGATTAAGGCTGGTGCAAAGTCTTGTGGAGAAGTGATATACTCAGGGGACTGCACCTGCTGTGCTCGCTGCTGAGCCAGCATCTGCTGCTGCAGGAGAGCCTGCTGGTACTGCTGCACCTGGGGAAACAGGGCTGTGTTACCACAACACGCACAGGCTGGCCAAAATTCGTCTGCCAAGTGTCAGCGCTGCTCTTGCAGCCAAACACACCCACCACCACCCTCAAGAGCACATGGGCGCAGAGAAACTGCTCCAACAGGTCAGGGAGACTGTTTCCTCTTCCAGCATATTACCACTTAGATTTCTGTAATTATTGTAACCCAAATATATGCCACTACAGCACTGCTAATTGCGTTTTTATCGTACTCTATTCTTAAATCTTAATACAAGATTTCAGGACAATTTCTCCTGATCTTTAAAAAACAGGCTATGGCAGTTAGCTCTCTTGCTTTTCAAGTAAGAATTGAACATCACCGTCTTCAGTCGCTTTGTTGAGTAAAATGTATTTGCTGCTGTGGCTAGTACTGGAAACATTAACAAAATATGTTTCAAATGAGCACAGACCTTCTTAAGAAACTTGAGATGGATCCCATCCTATTATTAAATTATTAAGTGCAACTCCAGACAAGCTAGTTTGGATTAACTTCCTACCAACTAAGTATTATTTTAGATGCCAAACTGCACGCTATTTACAATGTCCACCGCTCAGTACAGCTAGCCAGGCCCTTCTCTTACTGCATCTACACAAGATATTTACAAGCACAGGCCATGTTTTATGACTGTACCATCTCTGTGACATACCATGGCAGGATACTGTGACTGGGCAGGCTGCTGCTGGTACACAGATTGCAGCAACAGCTGCTGCTGGACCATCTGCTGGTGCACTGCTTGGTGATACTGAAAAGACGAAAAATAGCTTTAATAAGTAATGATGCCCCCTCAGAAATAAGCAGGTATTTTAATTAATGATTCTTCTGACTATCACAACTATGACTCCTCAGCATTTTTTCAATTAAGATATCATATAATTAAGAACCAGCTTGCAATTCAGTCACTGCACTTCAATCACTCTGTTTGGAAGCTTTTTCCTTCCCCCACTCTCCAGCCAATTCTTAACAAAAAAAACCCCAACAAAACAGAAAAAGAAAAAAAATCAGACTACATATTTAACACTGGTGCACATACAACCATCTACTGCAAGCACAACATCATCACCCATAATCACACCTAACATTTATCCTGAGCTCCTTTACACATGGGTAAAGCCTTGAAGTCACACAGTGGTGATGCAAAGCAAGATGGAATTCAAGGTCAAACTGCAAGAACACAGCACAAGGCAAGAACTTTCTAGGACAAACATCACAGGGCCAATGAAGGAACAAAGCAATAGCAAGAAGGGACAAGAGTTCTTTTAGCTTGAAAAGTACAGGCAGCAACAGCAGAAGTGTCGAACTGGCACATGATTCTGACACAAACTGTCACAAGGATTGTGTGTGTATTAACACACACAATGAGTCCCAGACACTTTTCTAACAGATCTGACTGTACCTGCTGGATATAAGCATCCTTCACAGTGGGCTGGTGCTGCAAGTGGTGCAGCTGCTGCAGTCTCCAGTCTCCCTGCTGCAGCTGCTGGAGGACCCTGTGCTGCTGTGGGGTGGTCCCTTGGGACTGTGAGACGTCTTGCCCATTCCCTTGTTGTGTGGTTCCTGTGACAGACAACACTACTGACATCCAGATGCCCTCAGCTTCAGCCAGAGCTCTCCCTGGCAGTTTTTCACCTCAAGCTGACACCGTCAACTTCTCTTCCCAGTCTGACAACCAGGACACCTGGTAGGTACCCAGTTGACTTCTTTACAAGTAATTCCAGGCTTGCAAATGAGCCATTTCTACGTGCAAGATGCTGGAAGGTTCCCCTGGTCTCATGACTGCAAGCTGGATTACAGACTTCTGCTTTACAACACTTCAGTTAGACTCTGCAGGATCTCAAATCCTTATCTCAAAGCATAAAGCTTTGTATGCATTCAACACAGAGGTATTTTGATTTTTCCCTAAGGAAACTTAGTTCATCCATCAAACTCCCTTATACAGGACACCTGATTAATTTTGCCACTCAATTGCTTTTGCACCTTTTAAGAGACAGGTACTACCATAAATTTCTCTCTTGCACAATCTGTTTTACATTCTGAAGTGACCATGAATTATCTGTTCCTTGTCATAACAGAAAAAGCTTTTCAAGCTGGATGTTACATGGATCCTACAAAGTAAAAAGTACTTATACCTGGGACAGAAACATTCTCGGTGGCCTTTTGAGACTTTTCCAATACCATCCCTGAAACTATGCTTCAGGAGCAGACACATAACACCACAAAATGCAGTTAGGAAGTGTTCTAGGTATAAACGTCAACTATTTAAGTGAATATTTATCAGAGCGATAACTCTTCCTGAATTATAAAAAGAACGAGGATTTTTCAAAAACCCATTTCACTCAAATGAGTCTCCTCAAATTCCTCTTGCACCCACAGAGCCACGTGGAATCAATCTGCCAGTCATGAGAGAGGTGACATGCTTCCAGCCTACAAATACCACCAACCTATTGGTGCTATCTCATGACTTCTTGAAGCACAGGAGATTAATCTCCCTACTGAAAAAAATCCAGTTTGATAGGACAGAAGGGCTCTGTACTTTTTGTGAATTATTTGCAAGTCAAAACAAGCGTGAATTTCTGTCTGCAGTGGGCAAGTTCATTCAAAAACCAGTGTTAAACACAAGAAAAAAACCCACCTTCACTTCTCAATGTGCATTTTGGTTTTGTGGCACCTCAAATTGACAACTCACACATTTAGAGTCTTTCAGAAATGATGAAGATTTGGTTTTTGGTATATAAGAAAATAAGACTAATAAATTGAGTTTTACATGTTATCTCTAGTAAAGCAAGAGGAACAGAGGCACAGTTGGTTCTTTATTTTGGTCCATTCTTAGATTTTAAGTTACCTTTTTGCCCACGATTAGCAAATTCCCCAGGAACTTGTACTTTGACAGGAGTTGCTGAGCTCTGGATCGCCAGCACACTGGAAGGGGCAGTGCTCGCATTGGCCTTTGGTCTTTGTCGTGGTGCAATTGAGGTTTCTGTTGGTCCAACAGCATCTGTTATTCTGAAAGGGCAATTTTTTCCCATTTAAGATCCTTGATGAAAAGAACCATTTTTACTTCAAATTTGACATGGTACATCTCTTAACACCTGAGTTATGTCTTAATCATGTGCTACTCTACTTCTCCACTGCAAGTAAGTATCTTAAAATTCAGTTCTTAAAATTCCAGCCTTGTGCTTGTGTCCACAACCCTACAATTAGAAACAGGACTACTGTTCATATGTACAAGAAATAAGAGAAAGGAAAACATTATGTGTTAGCTCAAATTATTTCTACTTCTACTAGTTTCTTATGTATCTGTTTCTCTTTTTTTGCAAACAGAGCTGGTAATTACAGCTGAACATAAAAGTATCTTAGTCACACATGCTGGGAAATTTAAATCCAAATAACTTCCATTAACAAGGAATGAAAGGGTGAAGGATTTATCCAGCATCAGCATTAAGTGCATACACACTAGATCATACCAGAAATCAGAAGAATGGAGAGGAGTTTCCAAGGTTCTGGGTTTGTTTTTACTAACAAGGACAAGAAAGTGAACATTTTTCCATAAAAATTTCAATTTGTCAAAAGCAAATAACAAAACCCATTTACCTTCAAAATATCAGTTTCTCTCCCTGGATTCTCAATAAAATGAAAAAAGCAAAGGAGTGGAATACAAACAGACTTCAAACTCTTAGAAACTCAGTTTACCTAATGACTTCTACTGAGGAAATACTTCATTTATTGACAAGTGTATGAAAAAAGGTTTTAATCAAATATGTAGCTTATCAACACAGGAGAAAAGATGTGAAGTCACATCCTCTGCTCACCTTGCTTTTATTTGGCTTTTTCTAGCAGCTGCCTCACTAGCTGTCATGGGTTCAGGAAGACTTGAAGGGACAGGAGAATTCTTGGGAAAAACAAATTTGAAAAAATTAAAAAACTAAAATCCTGAAAGAAAAAAATTCATTACATATTGAAGACAAATACTTGGATTCAAGACCTCCACATTACAAGGCTTCATGCAGAACTCACAGCTGTAGCTGAAAAAGAATTTAACTCAACAGTATCTCTATATCCTCTCAATGTGTAGCAGAAGTAAAGAGGAACCTGACTGGTCTGACTGTTTTGTCAGCTGCTTCACTTCATTTACACTGCCAACTACCAACAATAAGGTACAACATCTTCTCCAAGCACTTTCATGTGACTGCACAGAGACTCACTCCAGCCTCAAGCTCTAAAGCAAAGCCCAATCTTTGGAGCAACCTGTTTTTAGTACACTCTGCTCTTCCACCATAACACAAATTCCAGAAAACTATGCAACACCAAAGCTGTGATGGGCTTTTACCTTACTCCCACCTCAATCACATTCCTGAATGAAGCCCACATCGCCTAGACTCGGTTTTATAAGAAATATGGCAGCTTGGGGCAAAGGAGGAAATCCATCATCTCTAATGACAAATGCACACAAATACAAATCTAAATCTGGCCACAAATAATAGAGACAGTTAATTATCAAGTATTTCAAGACTTCCTGGTTTATTTTAGTCCATGTTTCCAAAAGGCAGCACTCAAAATTACTGAGGACCTCCTTCTACAATGATAAAGGAAAAAAGGAATTCAAAGGGATCTCAGAAAATTCACTTGTCTGCCTCTGAAGACAGAGATTACTACATCCATTACCGGTTGCAAACTATTTTGAGATGGGTTTTTCCTGATACTTGTCTTGAGAGCCACTTTGTAATACTCAACATTAGCAAAAAGTCCCCAGATTCCATTGCACTACAGATGTAATTATATCTGTGAAGCAAGTGATCTTGGAGATCAAGCTCAGACCCCCATGGAAAGTAAGGGTAAGAAGGCAGGCTGACTCAAGTACTGCTCTTAGCAACTCACTGGAGTCTTTCCAATGGACTACAGAATGCCTAAGCCCTTTGCTAAGGATGCCTAAGCAAAGGGTTTATCCAGAGCAAACATACATGCTCTTGACACTCCATTTACAACATTCAGCCTTCTACTGTCAACAAGGTTAATATCTGTATATTTCATATTGATTGTACTAAGAGATTACCAATGGCTAAAATCCTAAATCAGGTACTGGTATGGTATCAATATAGTCCACAGAGCTATGGCCTCAAAATTAAGAACGTATTTTGTTATCGAGAGGTCATACTGCGTGAACACAACATCAGCTTGACATGTTCTCTACTCTGTGTTACATTTAGGAACCAGGCATGTGACAGAATTGATGTGATCTCTCAGCTCATCTGACAGACTTCTCAATACTACCTACATAACACTGAAAATACAGAAGGAAGTCAAGAGTACTTACATTAGTATTAGACACTGGACACTCCTTTTTGGCAATTTTAAAGGCAAAGTAAGATACTTGAAAGATATCAGGTCTCTGCTCTTGATCTGGTTCAAGCATATATCCTGCAAAAATTGAGAAGACTTACCACTGCTAGATCACAAAAAGCCTCTTGAGACAGTATGCTACCAGCAAGGAAAAAATCCAGCAGTTCCACCAAATCAGCTTACCACCATAAGAGTCACCTGCACTGTTACCTTGGGTTGGGGGAACTTTTAAAAATACTTTTTGTCAAGTCAAATAGCTTATAGGGTCAAAAACAATTGCAGAACACGTATGCTGCTTGATACACTGACACTCAGCTGTGCAAAAGGGAGCTAAACTGAAGTAGGAATTAGTAACTATGAACATTGACTATGAACAATTTTGCATATAAAAAATACAGTTTCATGAATAAAAGGACGTTTCCCTGACAAGACACACAATTCCTTATGTTCCCTCTCAAACATCTGCTTTCCAAATTAAAAGGTTTGGTGTTTTTCCAAGAAATCAGTTACTTGATACTGTCTCCAATATAACACAGTATACATAATCCAGCAATCTTGCCTAGATAACCAGTGAACCTAAATAAACAATAAAATACACTTTCCAAAAAACCTAAGCCTCTAAAAATATGTTCTGCTGTGAAGTAGAAGAATACACTATGAAAATTTAACTTCTCACTTCTGATGAGCAAAGTGAACTACACTTGCACAAATGCTCAGTAGAACAGCCAACCTAACACATCATTTTACAAAAAAGTTCTCCATAGGTTGAAAAAATAATTTCAGACAGATCCTAGAATTTTACACAAAGCCATTATTTCATGTCCTGTTCAGTTCACTGCAAGTTTATCTTTTTAACAGATTTTATAAAACAACAGATTCCAGCATTCAGTTGCAGCACCATGACATGGAAGCAGAACACCCAGTCAAGCGACTCCCATCACTTGATTCTGAAATGTTAAATTCATGCGGTGGGACATGTTCAGCTTGTTCCTCCCCAGCCCCTGCCTTGTAAAAGAGCAGAGATGAAGCCACAGTGCCTGAAATACTTTTTATGACCAAGTGCAGCTTTTTATGACTTCCACTTCAAAAGGAAAGAAGGGAAATTTACATAAGGGCAGTCTGCCTCACCCACATATATTCCATGTCAGTATTGCTCATCTTGGCATAGCCCTTAATTGAATTTAATTTGATTGAAAAATCTGCATTCATACCTAGGAGAAAGGATTAAAACCCATTCTCTTCTAAAAAAAAAAAGTAACGCTGTGACAGAGAAAAGTACTTAAGTCATTTGAAAATTCATCTCATTTTGTCAGTACTGGCAGAAGGCAAGTGCTTACTATTGTAACTGCTGTTTCTCAATTATGAATGTGCACTCAAAGAAGTGGTTTCGATTTGGTACTGCTTATTATATAAAAACAATGTGGCCAACACATCCATAACTTAGATTTATAAGAGCTTCTACTCAAACCTTTTGAATTTTGCATATGCTCCCCATCTCACTCTTTCAAGTGAGCTTACTCTAAGTTGAAGACAAAGACAATACTGATGATTACTGTAAATATGAGCTCCCACACCTCTATGCCTGGGTAACAGACAAATCACAAACCCCAGAGTTGCTTCTTGTCCAAAATTTTCCTTCACACACTTAGTGCTTCCAAACTTTTGTGAGAGCTCACATCTGACACTTGGGGTTGGACAAAATTTTCCAAATTTTTGTTCCAGTATAAATAATGCAACTACTATTAAAACTGTCCCCAGTGCAATCAATCTCAGCACACCAATGTTGTTATGCTAAAGCTGCACTTCAAATTTATCTAATCACAACTGTCCAACTTGGACAGAAAATATGGTCAACAGTCTGACATTCCACATAAAATACACACTTAAGGGCAAAAAATATGAAAAAGAAAGCTAAATAATAAACAGAAGCACTCTTTGCATTCCCCCTATTCCTTCGGGATTTATGGACCCCTAAGGAAAAAAAGAAATCATCCCTGAGTCCCAGAGAAACCAAAAGGTTCCTTGAGCTTCAACAAGGCTCTTGGGGGGTTGAGAGGCACAGCTGAACATGGCAGGCCTTGACACCAATGGTGCTTAGCAGCACCTGCTGTGCTTGGCTGGCTTTATTAGATGGAAGGGCTGCTGCCAGTGCCTGTGTACTTACTTATCAAGCAGTGAACGCTGTGGGAGTATCGCGAGCCGTCCGGGATAGTGAAGCTCCCGTCGCAAATGGCAACCTGACTTTCTCCAAAGGGAAGTGAAAAGAAGCAGAGCTTATACAGCAAGCAGCCCAGTGCCTGTAAAAGAAACACAAGCCCTGTGAGAGGCTGAGAGCAAGCCCTTGCTATGACAGGGCAGCACTAACAAGACGCTGCACTCTGACTACAGTGGATGCTCACAAGCTGTGTAGGAGCTGCACTTTGGAACACACCTGATGGATCCAAAGCTCCTCTAACAATACTTGTTCTTCCACTGATTCCTGTAGCAGACCAAGTGCAAAACCAGAGCACAGAGTACAAAATACACGAGCCGCATTCTCGGTGTTGTATCACCCACAGATATCACTACTCTTTGCACTAAATTTCCTATTTTTTTCTTCTCTGCACATCAACTAATAAAAATATCTTTCCCTAAGAAGTTGCTGGGGGATATCAAGCAGAAACTAGAGCCAACATAAAAAGAGATGTTCTAAATCACATTCCCCATCCACTAAATTTAAAAGAAAGTAAAAAATGGGACTCATTTTATTTACAAAAATATAACTACCCAAGATATCTCTACTGTTCTATGTTCTATAGCTGCCCAATGCATTTCCTTTTCCAATAATTAATTTTTCCGTCAGCCAATGCTGGTTTTAATTCCCCCCTTCCT
Organism: Dicaeum eximium; assembly: GCA_013396995.1. Classification (NCBI taxonomy): domain Eukaryota; kingdom Metazoa; phylum Chordata; class Aves; order Passeriformes; family Dicaeidae; genus Dicaeum; species Dicaeum eximium. The sequence continues at coordinate 160,313 of VWZP01005342.1, read as the reverse complement.
TAACTAGTCCCATATATCATACTATCCAATTTTTTGCTTACCCAGATATCTGCCTTGGTAGTAATTGGCTTTCCTCCATACAGATTAATCATCTCAGGAGCTCTGTATGATAGTGTAGTGTACCTAGCAACATAAAATAGAGAGGACATACCTAAAAATCGTGGCTCAGAAGTGAGAGGGTGTTTTCCCAATCCATCATGCACACAGCAATCACACCAGTTTCAGACATGTGCCTGAAACTGTCTTGCATGACCCAAGTCATTACTGCATTTGCAGCATCACAAATAATACCTGGAGCAGCAATATGAACTATCATATTGCATACTGTACGTTCTGAAACATACAGAATGCAGATTTCAAAACACTAACGTGCCAAAACAACTGCTCAACTGGTAGTGTAAATACTTCAGAGCTCAAAAAAGCCTGTATTCCCTTTGTGACTTGAAAACAAGCAGCCCTGTATTTACCGCTCTGCAGTAGTGTCCTGGATTGTTAAAATAAAATATTCTATTTGCCATCTGATAAAGATGGGGTTGTTATCTGGGCAGGTTTCCCTTATCTCTTCACAAACAATACCTCCCCTGGGAAGACATTTTTTGTTAATGGGCCATTAAGTGCCTCCACATGACTGATAAGATTACATTATTCCCATTGTGAGGTGCTCTGCCCAGGGGGAGGGGGCCAAGCATTTCTACTGGGATAAAAAGAGACACTTTCAGAAACGAAGACAGCCTGGATTTCTCCACTGGATCTCCAGAGGAAAACCAGACCCATCTGCCTACACTCTTCTCTGCTGGACTGTTGTTTTGACAGAGCCGTGGCTCCCACTCTAAGAGAACTGCAGCCACCACTCAACTGGACTGTTATCCACACCCTGCCCCAGGGTGGCAGGTCATATCTTGACTCTGTCAAGGTTTTTGTTTGTTTGTTTGTTTGTTTCTTTTATTGTTTGCTGGTACTAGTACCTTTGTTTCCTTTAGGTTTTTTTTCTAGTAAAAACTGTTATTCCTATCCCCATATTTTTTTTTGCCTGAGAGCGTTTTAATTTCAAAAAATTGTGGTGATTTGGAGGGAGGGGGTTTGTGTTTTTTTCTTCCTTAGCAGACACCTGTCTTTTTAAACCAAGACAAGTAGTTAGCCCAGAAGGGCAAAATCAAAATAACATGTTTTCAAGAGTGTGTCTAAGAAAAGCTGAACTATTTTTCTGATCAGTCTCAGGAGAATGGACATGGCCATACTCTGGAAATAAGACTATACGTAAATCCATTGCAGTGCTTATTTACATCAGTTCTTGCCATCTTGCTTAGCAAGTATTTCCTTAGCAGTATTAGAAACAGCACAAATTAAAAATATCCAACTCCTAAAATGGCCAGGAGCCAGACATATTTTTGAGCAATTTACTTCCACAACAGCATGCTTTTTCCCAACAGTTTTATTTTTAAGAATCTCAGTTTTGAAAAACAATCTGTGAATAAATGAAGGAAATCTTATCAAATAGTTCCAGTCTTTTACTGTATTTACACCAAAATTAATTCAAGATCAGCCATTAATTTAAACTTATTAGTGACACATGCACACCACACTATAATACATGGAGTTTCCTGGCAGAACAGTCATTGCTTATGACAGAGCACCTAAAAGTCAACTTACTTTTTAATTTCTTCTTCAACCATATTAACACCATCTTTTTGAGGGTTCAGGTACTTGTTAGTGGCACTGCCAAAATCACAGAGAACGTAGTTCCCGTTATCATTTAACAATAGATTCTCCACCTTGAAAAATTCAACACACAAAAAGTAGGTTAATATAACACCATTAATTTCCAGGTTAAGCGTTACTCAATGTTCTCACACACAAACAGGAAGTTTTCCAAAAAAATAACTGCTAGACTTTGTTTTAGCAATAAATGATGTCCTATGGTTAATGTCTGTTTATAGTTCCACCAACAGCAAGCTCCCAACTAGAAACCTGTCTTACGGAAACCTCTCCTATATCTGCAATCATTTTCAAGCAGATCCCTGACTTAAGCCTGGATTACCTTACAGCAAAGGTCATACCTTGAGATCCCGGTGAACTATAGGTGTTTTGCACTGATGCAACCGGGCAACAGCTTCACAGGTGTCACAAAATATTCTCATTACTTCTGACTCTGTGAAGCCTGTCTGCAGACGCTGGTTCATCTGGTTCACAACTTGCCCAGCTAAAGAAACAGGAGAAATTTCTTTAAAGAAATTACTATCAGGTACAGAAGTAAAGATTTAGTTACAGGCATTAAGTCCACAAATATGATGCCAGAAAGTTTTCTACAGTTACTGTGTTTGAACAAAACAAACCTGGTCTTCCAGCTGCACACTTATCACTCTAAACAGAAAAATTATTGGCTAAAATGAAAACAATCCAGTCCCTGAGGCTGAAAAGCGTTTGAAACCAATTGCTGCAAACACAAAAAAGCATCCATCACACCAATATGTCATCTCAAAACTGTCTCTTGCATTAGGATCCATAACCCAAACTCAGTTGACAGAGTTCATCAATTCATTCTCTAGAGACCCCCTCTGTCTTTCTGAGAGACAAAGGAGGAAAAAAAGAAAGTCAGGCAAGGGGGCAGACAAAGCCCTGAACCCATCCTCCAAGGAAGAAGGCCTCCCTTTCCCTTTTCATAGGTTTCTTTTAAGATTGGGAATCAATACTTCCCTGTTCCTTGCAGTAATTGTACCAGACACCATTAAGCTCTTCCTACCACAATGCTCACTACACACCGAGATGAAGCAGGATTCTTGCAGAGACACAGCAGGGCCTTGGTGGGCATTCTGTCAAACATGACGCTTAGAACACAGAAAGCCTACCACTGTCAACTGATCTGACAGCTGACATCTATGGGGCTATTTACCAGGATCATTAGGCAAAGAGTACTACCAACAGGGAGTCAGAACTGAGCTCCCACAGAGGTACAGAAATTCACGCATACAAGCAGGGTAAAGTGCCAAAAATGTGGCCATTAGTTGTCAAGTTCTCCTTAGTCCATTCCCCAAAACGTACATTAAGGTTGGTTTTGGCTCCTTATGGTGCATCTTGCACAAACTGTAATGCTCACTGCTTCTACTGCAAATATAACCCATGTACGCCTCAGCTCAAAGTATTCATCCAGCAGTAAAGACCATGGGATGGCTTCTTTCTAGGCTCAAAGTATTTACTTTGTGCTTGAAGCACTTCTTCCAGCACCATCAATTACTTGGGTTAATCACCATCTCATACTAGGAGGCACCTAGTCTCCCTAGATTTTAGACAAACTTCACAGCTTAAACTCATTGGCAAGTTTATTCCATACATATGTGACCTGGGGGGGGGAAAAAAACATTATAGACAGTCCCTGACTTAGATATTGTTTCAAACAAAGTTACATTGTCAAGCAGGAACACATGGCTAACATCTTTGTGAACAGCGCTATCAACCTGAACTTTACTATGCTCATTTGTAGGAAATCACCTGTCAGGTAAACTTCTTCAATGTTGTCATCTAAAACAAAAATAGCAGAGGGAGAAGAGAGGTGAAAATTTGCTAATCTTTCCTATCCAGTTACGTTCCAGGTACATGTTGCTTAGCACCACCAGCAGGAACAGAAAAACTGCCCTTCATACGTAGAGAATTTATTTCCCTGTTTGTAACCATATTTAATTACAAAGCTTTGTGAAACTTTTACATTTTGCCCAGTGCCTAGGTAGCAATGCCAACAGAAAAGTGAAACGGACCAGCTGGATGCCAGCTGTGACACATACATGTTAACCTCCTATATTAAGGGAACAGTTTTTAGTAAAATCACAGGTGATAGTACAAACATTTTCCTATGGAGACCCAGGCCATGACTCTTACCTCGACAGTACTCCATGAGGATGAGCACCTCCCACACATTATCACTTAGCAAGTTGACAGCACAGTCCAAATAACTCACAATGTTCTTGTGCCCAGATAACTCTTTCTGAAAAAGAAAAGGCACATTACACTTCAGTACTGAGAAAATGAAGAGCGATTTTCAGTTGCCAATGCAGCACTGGAAGAAATTCCTTTTGCTGGGGAACCAGACGTACTGACCAAATGGAATATACACATTTGACATATCAAATACATATTTGATTAATTCCTTCAGAAATTAATCATGCACCAACCCTAAAGCCAGCATTAGTTTCTGTAAGTACTGGTGGAAAATCAGAAGCACAGCACCAAAAGCAAGAGGTGTCTAGAAACACTGGAGAGGTATTTGATGCCTGTACACTACAAACTGACACATTCTCCAGTTCCAAGTAATGGCCTTCTTACCATAATGGTGATTTCTCTCTTGCAGATGTTGAGGTCTGGCATGTTATTCACACACATCCGCTTCAGCGCGCAGCGCGTCCCGCTGGGGGTGCGCACCAGAAACACGGTTGAGAAGCCACCTGGAAAACACAAGTGCAAGAAAAAGCAGCTACTTGAGCTTCCTGGTGTTCCTCTAGTCAACATCACTACATTCTAAGGATGAGCAGCAAAGACTATGTCGGTCACTGAGTGACTAGTAACAAACACTTCAGAAGTTATTACCTCAACTCATTTCTTTTAAACTAAGTATTCATCACAAAACCACTGAAGTTTTACTAGTTTCTTACAACATTACATGAAAGCATTAGAAGAGCATTTTGACATTCAAATGAATTCATAAAGCACAGAGCAACTGTGTATTGAGACATCAACCCTGGAATACTTAGAGTCACTCAAAAGCCTGAATCAAATCAAGGCACATTAACTCCCCAAACCCACATTCTAAAGTACAAAAAATAAAATATTTAGAAAAAGTCTTGGGAGACACTGAGTAAGTCATGTGACTTTTCAGGTTAGCCTCAAAAGCCTCCCTGGAGCTCCAGAAGCCCCAGACAGCAAAAGCAACCAGCCTTAGAGGAGTGTTTTTATTTAAACCACACTGAATGTGCAGAATTAAGCATTTTTTTACAACCAGTCCCAATAGGAACATTCTTAGTCCAACAGTGGTATGAACTGGGAACCACACGGTTGAGCCAACTTCTCAGTATGAGGTTTTTTTTTCCTTTCTTCACTAGTGGAGAAGAATCAAGGAGGCTGGAAATACACACACAAGTGAAACAACCTACACAGGAAGTACTTCCCAAAACCCAGGACACCAAAGTGAAACCCAATGCTGCTGTTTTAGCTGCCTGCTCTTAGTCCTGCCTGCTGCTCAAGGAGGCCACACTGGCATCACCTCAAGGCTCACATGCACAGTTTTCCCACAGTTACAGGAAATCTACCTCACAGGCGAACTCATGTAAATCCCTTCTTTCTTTAACTGCTGTCTGATCGAAAGCCAACCAGCATCACAGGAACTCTGTAGTAGGGCAGGAGCTTGGCTACACCACCAGGACACAAATAAGTAAATTAAAACTATTAACTACTCAGATAATCAGGCAGCCAATTGAAATGCACCTGTTTCATGGTACCCAGTAGCATCTGCAAGCCATGTTGATTAAGTATAATGCACCTCATTTGATGCAAGTCTCATGTGCTTGAGCAAACAAGCACATAATCACTGCTACACAAGAACCTAAGTTTTATTAAAGAATTTCTCTTTAAGATTACCTATATATTACTTTTTAACTTAATTCTCATTCATTCAAATGACATGCTAGGCTGTCAAAGAAGAATTACTGCAAGTTTAATTCAACAGCCTCACCCTAGTTTACACAGGGCCTTCCTAAAAAATTCACCCACTCTTAACAGCTCAAGTTCTTAACACTGAACTCCAGCTGGGACCAAAATGATCCAAGAAAGCTCCAGCCTGGAGAATTCTGCCAGAGTGATGTGCAGACCTTCATCAAGAGAAGAGTTTCTGTACTATCCTCACAATAGAACTACCTGGTTTTTAAGCACCTATATTTGACCAAAACCATAAAGCAATAGCCAGGTAAAGCAAAAGACTCATGATTAGAAAGTAATAATCACTTCTTGACTTTTTTACCAGTTTTATAGCCTTGAAATTCTTTCTCTCTGACTAGCAGGAGGACAGAACAGAACTCCAGATTTCAAGTCTCCCTGACAACTGTTCTGATGTAGCCTGAGCAGACAGGACGAGGTAGAGACCATCAGTGGAAAGCAGCAAAAAGCCCTAGAAAGCTCAGCCAAGTGCTGCTCTTGCCATTAGATGGCGATATCAGACAGTATTTGAATCCTAGGGACTGGAAAACCAGACCTGGTCCTGTTTTGGCAAGAAGCAGATCCCTGACCTTGAATGATTTTCCATCAAGTAAATACCACCGCTATAAAAATCCTCTCCTCCAAGAGTCAAGTGCCACAACTCTGAGCAAGACCCGACTAGGTGAACTGTCCTGCTACCAGTTCATGGGTTTTCTCACTGCTCCCCTTCCTGTTCTCTCTCCCCTCCCACTGGGCTGTATGGGGCTCAGTCACTGTTTGGTGTTCAACACAAAAAGGAACTTCATCTCTTTCAGCCTTTTATTTCCACCAAAGTCACCCCAAGTTTAAATTCTCCCAAGGACAGCCACATTGCACTTTTCCCTGGAATGCTTGGTCAGAAGCCTTTCTACAGCATCTATAGTTACATAAGCCAATAGGTACTTCGCAGAATTAAACTCCATAAAAAGCTCACACATTTTCTTACCTTTCTTGCCTTGAGCCATCTTTCTGCTAACTTAAGTATGCACTTTTGGGATCTTATTATCAGCTAACTAGCAATGATTTGGGCTTTTTTCTGGGCTAGTTATTTTGTTTGTTTTTAATGAAATTCTACATCTGCCACACGTTTGTTTCTTTCCAATGTGTATTTAAGGTCAACCTCGACTAATTTCTCAGGCCTTAACATGCCATTTACACTTTATCATGTTACATTCCTGAAACTCAAACCAGGAAACAGTGGAGCTGTCAGAAGTCTAAGTACCCTATTTGCTTACTCAGGTAGAACAAAATAAGGCTGAAACATCTTCCAGCAACTTTACCATCTTTCAGACTGCTAAGAGCCACTTTGCGGAGACAGTCTAGAAGAATATTAACAAAGATATTCTGAATAAAGTTATGCATATTATTTATATAGACACAACACCATTTTTTAAAATCATACAGATTTTTTTAAAACATACAAAAGCACCAAATGTTGTCTCTCTAAGTAGTGAATCCCTTGACTATTTATTCAAATCTCAGACAAACAGTACAGAACTTCTGGCACAGGAGGATTTTACTTCTGTAGTAACACACAGCAACCACTAATCACATCTGTAAAAGCTGAAGCAAGAATGGCAGCTACTACACTGTAAATGGTTCCTTACAAATCCATTAAAACTTGGCTGTTTTGGAGAGGTGACTGAGTTTTTAATATCCATTTCCATTCAAATAAAAACTCAAATATGTTTTGATAAAGATAATGATTATACAGAAAGTATATTTTCAGATATAGTATTTATATCTGCTTTTTCTGTACATTTCAAAACCTTAAATAAATGAAGAAATAAATGTGCAAACCAACAGACGCTAGTCATTCTCATGTGCCTACACAATGTGGACAGTTAGGAACTTCCTGAACCCAAGATTATATTGAGTTGTTGAGGAGGACAGTTTTTGAAGACACCAAGCCTTGGAGCTGTGAGCCCTAAGAGGGGTTCCAAGGCCAACATGACTGTCTCCATAACAGCTCAGTTCCACACTGTCTTTCCAGTGGAAAGGCTGTTCTTAATAAAGTTCAGTGTAAAGCTGTTGTTAATGAAGGCCAACAACAACAGGAAGGATAGTTTATTTCTAATTTGAAGCCCCCTGCCACCAAGACAGGCTCTCAGCTTCCCATGACCTTGGTCAGGGAGATAGCCTTATGTGCCTCTCCACAAAGCTAGAGAAACAGGTTCAAGTGCAATTATTTCCCTGTGCCCTGTCTACCCACACATATCCTGCTAACTCTCTTTTTCCCCAACTTTGCAGCAAGCCAGCTATCCATCCACATGCTAATTTTCTTTAAAATACCAGGTCTGGTATTTGGCTTTCCAGATACTCTCCCATACAATGATAATTTCAGTACATTTATCTGTGTCCTGAATAAACTTCTGCAGGTAACAACACTTTCACTGCTAACTTCCTCTGAGAATCACTTGATGCCTCAGCCACCTGTACATGTCTGCTCCCTGCTAATTCCAGAGGCAGATCTTCAAGATCAGGCTGACCTACAGCCAGAGCCAACCCACCCCAAAAGCTACCCACCTCCCAGAACTCCACAGCCCTCCAAGTACTGCAGTTGCAAGCCCAATTCACTGGAGAGAACCACTTTATGGACTATGAATCCACTAAAAATACAGCGTAAGACAAGTTCAAGCACAAATGCCTTGAAACAGGCTCCCAGCAATACAAACAAATAAAACCTTACTGCAAGACCATAATGACAGAGAGCAGAAAGACCTTATCAAATGTTTTAAGCATCTTTGTTCCAGGAGGAAAAAAAAAAACAAAAAACAGAAGAAAAAAAAAAAAAACACACAAGAAAACAAATCCCCCACCCAAACAAAAAAATAACCCCAAACATCCCCCCAACTCTGACGTCTATAGGTTATGCAGTACTCAGACACAAAAGAAACCAGTGTCCAAACGCAAAGAACATTAAGAAGAAACTCAAAAAATAACTAGTCTTTCTCCACAAAAAAAGTTCAACCTCAAGCAAAACAGCTCTGCATATCCCATTCACTTTTGTATGGAGCACTGGAAAAAGCCCTTTTTTCACCTGCATCAAATAATACATCCATGTGCTATTTTTAACTTGCATCAAATATCCATGTGCTATTTTACCAGGAATTTGCAGTCAACTCCTTTCTGCCACAGTTGCAGGCAGACCCATGCCAAGAGCTGTTTCCTGCAGCTCAGTTTTGATCTCATCTTCATGTCGTGTAAAACACACACCGGCATTCTGGCTCTTGAGAGTCCTTCCACAACCCTCTTGGGCTGCCACGGTGCCACCTCTTCCATCCTCCTGCTCCATTTCTCTTGTGGTGTGCTGCCACAATGTCCCTAACTCTGTATGTCCATTGGCATCCTATTGGGATAGGTTCACTCGTACAAATTCTCAGAACCTCCCTCCTCCCCACAAGGACAGCAGTCCTTCCCCCCAGAAGCACCACCTTCTGTCAGTCAGCACAGATGCTGTATTGCAGGCACTTTTAGGAGTGGCAGACTAAAAGCATACACAAGAAATACCTGAGTTTTGCATAGAAAATATTAATTTAATTCTTGTGCACCTTTCCATCTGTTTTTGAGAGCAAAACCTTTAAAAACTTACAGAATTCAAACATTTGAGTTTCTCATCAGATTCCAAACACCGTGATTGTTGAGGGAGTACCTTTAACAGAAACTTATAAATGCCTTTTTCAAACCTTATAAACAATTTTTGATGAAACATTTAGGTTTGTTACAAGTTCCACCAAAGAAGGAAGCCACAGTTTCATCTTCCCATTCCTTAAGTACCTCTGCATGAGAAGATGAGGAGATGTCCTATTACTAAAGATCTGTTTTCCAGCAATAACACAAATTCCTGCAGCAGCTGGTGGGTACCTCATGCCACACGCCAGCTTCCAGACTGTGAGCTAGCTATTTTTAGTGAAGCTTACCCCACGAGCCTCAGTCATGAACACAAGGCTCTGAGACACAGCTCCACCCTGAAGAACACCTGACAGGTGCTGCTCTCCCAAGCTCAAGAGCTCAGCATTCCCCAAACCAAGAACAGAAATAGCTCCCTACTTCTAAAACACTCCATTTCTACATACACATTTCTCCACTTTATTTTAAGCATGCAGACAATGCATTCCAAGGGCCATACCACTGCTCCCTTTCCCACTGCCCACACAAATTCCCACCATGTAACAAGCTGCCTATCAGGGCTAGCTTAGACAAGTAGCACTGTTTTTCTCAAATGGGCATCCACTCCTATGACAGCACTGGGAAAACAGCAGCTGTAAATCACATCCCAGCAGGACATCACCATGCAGCCACAGCAGGCAGGTCTGCCACGCACACCTCTGCTGATGGCACTGCTACCCTGCCACAGGCTTGTATGTTTGGTTTCCAGCTCTCCCAGCATCAGCTGTAGGCCAACCTCACAAAAAAGCTCTGACAGAAGCACCAGAGACTGCCTGGGGGATCTAAGACGCTTAAGTTACTGAGCGAGATGGGACAGCTGAATTAACGTCTGCTATAGACTTTTGCGAAGTTTCTGCATTTATTAGCATCCATGCACCAGACATGCCCAAGGGCCACACTTGAGATGCTGAAGATTCGGCACAGTAAACAGCAAAAGGAATAGAGCTCTGTGTCCTGCAGCACAGCCCATCATCACCCCACCTGCTTCTCCATGTCCAGGTGACTTGCTAGCCATCTTTGACTACTGCTTCCATGGCACCTTCTGCCTGACAGCCTTGGATATCTGGCTGCTAGAAAAACAAAAACCACCCATTTCCTGAAGCAGATAAACTTCCTAACAGATTTGCAATTCCTGCAGTAACCTAAGTTTAAGGAAGATGAAAGCAGATTGACTAAAAAGCTCACTTAATGCATGCTTTAAAAAAATAAACAAAATCAAAAAACCCAAGCATTTGATACACCCTGCAAGGAATGCATCTTATGCACCCAAAACAAAACATGTTATTTCTTAGGGTAAAGCTGATGCCTTCTCATACTCTGGCTGGAAAAAGACCAAAAACCTCTCTATATTTCCATTTCAGTCAAGCTGCTTGAGACTTAGCCACAACCACTGTACTACATTCATGTATTATATCACCACATCTTTCTGCTCACTGGAAAAAAAAATAAAATCTAATGCATTTACCTCTACAACTATATTTAACACAAGCTTTTATTTAAGTCAAGTAATACTTCCTTCCTGTCTATAAGGAAAGGACCACAGAACATGACCAGCAGATCACCAACAGATCAATTTATTGACTGTGAAAATGATTGTTAATATCTACTTACTCATCTGTGCTTTTCATGAGAAAGCTTTTCAACTTACCCAAGACATTGACAAGATACCTACAATGAGCACACTAGCACAGTTTACAAAAAAAATCCCAAAACCTGAAAACTTTGAACAGCCATTTTATCTTTTGCATGTCTTCCCCATCTCATCTCTTCGTTCACTGAACTCAGCTCCAGCTGAGGTTTGGTCTGACCTGAAAACAGAGTGAGCTGAAAAACCACAACCATGACATGATTTGTGCATATAGGCTCGACAAACACTGAGTTCGCCATTCTACAACAGTGAGGTTAAGAGCATGAATTAATTTCGTTTTACAGGTGAATTTCAAATGTCATTTGCTACTTTTTTTTTATAAAACTTGATTTTAGGTCCAGTATAATAAAAAAATCAAATATAGTTACAAATTAGTTAAATCAGCAGGTAGATATTATATAGCCAATATAGCAAATACCATGGCTTTTTTGGAACTCAACTTAATTGTCATACCATATGGTTGCCAACCAGTTAAGAAAACAAACACCTTATCTTTACCAAACTCTTACTTGCTCTCTAGCTGTTCTTTCATCTTCCTTGAAATCACTGCTTTGTGATTTCCATGTGGAAGGCCAGGAATGCAAAGTAAAGCAGGGCTCTCTAACCTTCTGCACACTGACTGTGCACTGAATGCCCCCGAGCCATCGTGGCACTGGAACAAAGCCCCGCACACAGAGCCCGGCTCCGGCCCAGCGGCTGGTTCACGGCGTCCTGGACCAGTGCCACCTCTGGCTGCCACACAAAGACAAGAGCCACCAGGCTGTGCAGACACAAACCAAGTCGTTTGTAACGCCAGCGGCACTTCAGACTGAGGCACATGTCACTGGAAGAGTCTCTGGTTTCCTCCTTTTCTAAGGCATCTTACACATACAAATTAGTTAGATGAAGCTCATCTCCTCCCTGCTAGGAAGAGCCTACAGTCTCATTCACCTTCATATCTGAGCATAATTCACTGACCATTTCATCCAGGAGCATGACTAGCATTAGACTGACTGACTGGAATTAGTGTTAAAACAGCCAATATGCATAATTAAGAAGGATTTTCATTATCTTACCTCATAGTCTTTAGCTGTCTGCAAATACTGGTGCATGTTTAAACTCTGGCACACCAAAGGTGTATGCTGAGATACAGACTTACCCGGTGTAAGAACAACAGGGGACCAGTCAACTTTAAGAGCACAATATCTGAGATCCAACCTGCTAACACCAATAAACAGAATTATAAGCCGTTTTAGGCAATAATACTTCCTTGGCACCTGCATGGGGACAGGCAGTTCTTGAACCTCTATCTGGTACATGCTGAATACATTTGAATACTTCAAATTGCATATAAAGCATCTCTCAAGACCTTGCAGCACTTCTGTGCTTGGGATTCCAAACTTCACACTGTAACATTTGACAATTTTAAATAAAAGATACACTGACATTTCATAACAGTCTAAGCAGCTTGATAATTTTAAATAAACAAGCTATGCCACAACAGCAACAGGATTCCAAATAGCAGAGTCAAGATTATTAAAATCAAAACTTAATATCTCTCATGTAACTCCCATATTTCAAGAAGCCAGTCAACAGTGGTAACTCAAAACAAGGCAGTTATTTATTAAATGGACTGATCTGGAAACATGTGGGTTTGGGGCAGTCTCAGAAAATGAAAGTGTTAGGACCCAACTGCTATCTAAACTCAAAGATGTACTTGATCAAAAGCCTCTTCTTAAAAACACAGCTATACAGTTTGATGTCAGTTTAACAAAACAGCAAGTCATAAGCATAAAATGTTTAATGGAGAAATCAAATATGGGAAGAAAGCACAAAGCTGGGAGGATAATTCTGTAAAGTCACACCAAGATGGATGGAACTTGAAGACAAGATTAAACCAAATAAAATGCATGCAGCAAACTGCTTCCTTTTGAGTTGCCAAAACAATCTAAACTTGCTTTTCTATCTTCAGATTGCCTAAGAAGACTCTGGATAGCTCTTTCTGGGATCAAATACTCCTCCTGTTGCTTACTCGAGTTCTCATGAAGTAAAAGCCAAGTGATAACTCATCTGAACTCACTACAAGTTGAAGGTCTCAACTCTACAAATGCAGACTGTGCTACTGAACTCTACAGAGACACAGCAAGGCTCAAAGGATGCAATTATTTCATTTGCTTTTCTCCAAACAATTTATTTTCCTGCACATCACACACAAACCCACAGAACTGATCCCATATCTAATACTGACACACTAAATTTCATTCACTCTTCCTATTCTAGTCTCATGAACACACAATGTATTCAGGTCAGGTACACATACATATCACATACATATATACATGTCAGCAGAGCAGAATTTAGTGCCTTACATTCTTTAATGATCTATTTGCTCTGCACCACTCTCCTAGTTACATGCAAGTTAATTATCCAGAACAAGAAAAAACTTGTTTAGCAACAATTTCTCTAAATAAAAGCACATTCCATTTTTCAACCTGCAGGAATTGCAACAGAACATAAGAAAATGTCATATTAATCACTCACTTCCAAAGCTATTTTTTGTTTCGTAAGAGGCAAAATGCTGCAACAATTACTCATTACAACTGCTACTGAAAGACAAGATGCACAGATAAAAATCACAGCCAGAGTAACAAATTTTAAAAATTAGTCAGTTCAACAGAAGTGAAATAAACCAGGAATTGGACCATCCCTATGTTTTGGCACATAATTGGTAGAGACTTCCCTATTGAAGTTTCTAGACACCACAGGAACAAATCCAGCCATTTAAATAACATGCACCTTTGGAAGGAAGACTAACATATACATGACTGCATAAAATCTTCTCAAGCCCTGTAACATCGGAATTCCTATCTTAGTTTTGTGTGTGGCAATTAATGCGCAGCGTGTTACAGAAGGGATGAGGAAGAACCCATCACAGAGCCAGGATGTTCCAAACTCTACCTGTATCTCTTGTACAGACTCATATGACTTGGGGCAAATCCCTTAATCTTTGTTCCTCCATCTGTGGAGTAACAGCTCTCTGCTCTCTGCAGCAATACCATCTTTGATACCTCTTGAAGAGCAAGATAAAGACTGCTCAGAAATGTTCACCCTCACCTGAGTCTCTATAATAATTTCTTCAGTACTTTCACCACTATCCTCAGAAGCAAAGCAGACCTAATGACCAGCAAGGCTAAGGGAAGACTTCGACCCTTACAGGGAGAACACTCCAAGTCTGCCAGTTTTCAGTTCCACTAGACAAGAGTGCTTTAACACGTGATGCTCAAGGACAAAGCAGCATGTTTTCTGCTATCAAACCAAAATAAGTGTTCCTTATTTCATTAAGATAGTCACCTAGGATCAAAGCTGGGTTTTTTTAATTTCCAGCTGGCAACCTTCACTTTTCTGCTTTCCTCCACCCTGCCTCTGTTCAGAGACCCAGTTTCAGAGATTAACCTACCCATATCTAAGACATCCCACTGGAACTAGAAAAAAAAGTAACCAACCTAGACAAGTGTGAGCAAGGAACATGTGAATGTGGAGAGGAAGAGAAAGGTTCCTACCTTCTTAACCAGGAGACAAACACTGAAAGAGACTGAAATCCATTCCCAAGACAACCAGGAGAAGAGGACTCATGCTCCTTTCTGTCAGCAGCTAGACAATGATGCAGAGAAACATGGACTCTCTCCTTGCAGGAGAGCAGGGCTTTCACAATGGCCACACATCTCCATCCACTGGAGGAGAAAACACAGGACAAGCCATCTCTGCCGCAGCCCAACAACACACTGGAGATGACATGACCCGCACCAGTGCGCTGCTGCTTGGCACCGCTGGAACCTGCAAACCATCCTCAGACTGCCAGCTCCAGGCATCACTAATAGGCAAATATCCCAAACACATCAGGAAGCAGCTGTTCATCCAGCACATTACCAATTTTTAAACTAAGCCCATGAACACAAATGAGGAAAACCTCCCATTTCATAACAGATGCTTGCAAATCTAACAGTTCCTTAGGAAAAGGACAGCATCTGAAGCAATCAAGTTACTGACCCTGCCTGTGCTCTGGGTTGGTCCCCAAGCTGCCCCCCAACTCTCACAGTGCCCTTTGGCAGGCACAGAGCATTAATAGTGTCAGTTAACACAGCTCAGCTTACGAACACCAATTCCATCGACTGCGGCAGCCTGCTTAGCTGGAATATTACTGAAGCAAAAAATAGCTACAGCAAGTAAAATATAGCACAAGGTTAAGGAATTAGGAAAATGAAGACAAACAAAACACTGTAAACCAAAGCAATGCCAGAGACAAGCAGCACAACCTAACTGAGCAGCTCTAACACCTCCCCTCTGAACCAGAGTTGACATCTATTCAGCTGCAAGCGAGACACGCATCAAAGAGCACATGTGCACATTTACAGAGCAAACCAACATCTACTGCTGGAAAGGCAGCCGAGCTCACACAGTTAACGTGCTTATGCAATACAACAAGCTCGTTCTTCCCTGCTG
Organism: Dicaeum eximium; assembly: GCA_013396995.1. Classification (NCBI taxonomy): domain Eukaryota; kingdom Metazoa; phylum Chordata; class Aves; order Passeriformes; family Dicaeidae; genus Dicaeum; species Dicaeum eximium. The sequence goes on along the minus strand of VWZP01005342.1, from coordinate 144,802 downwards.
CCAAAGCCAAGCGGGCCAGTGACTGTACTGCTCTCTAGACACTGAGCCCCATCCCTGGTGTTAACTTCTGGTCTCCATGCACAGAACCACTGGAGGAACCCTTCCCCATGGGTAACATACAGGTTATTCACTGACAGTTCTGCTGCTACACTGACAACAGCCCAGAGAAATACATACCCTCTTCCCACAACTACTGCTTCCTAGTAAACGTATGTCTGAAAAAGAATTTTACTGCTTTTATCCAACCATTTATCTTTTCCATGCTAACATACAAAACACTAAGATTTAATTTAAAAAAAATCAGTTAAACTAGTAAAGCACACCAAAAAAATGTAAAAAATGTTATGATCCTGCACAGCCCTTTTAAAATATATGCCATGTCCTTCTCAGACACAGCTAACATAACCTCCATTCTTCCATGCTGCCTTATCCTGTGAGCGTGTCCAAGAGCTTTCTCCAGCAACACACCTGGCACATGCACACTCCCCTTATGACTACAATAACATCAACATACTTTATCAAAATGCATCTGCAAGGAAAAAGGCAAGTAGATGGCACACACATTAGCACACCTATCTTTCCTCAAAATTTGGCAAAGGAAATATGGCTTGAGTATGTGTGTGATATTAACTTGATACTGCTACAAATCAAATTCCTGCTCCTGTAATCATATGACTCTCAGCCACTAGCCTGAAAACTTAGCTCAGAATTACTATATTCCCAAGCACTTCCTCTTTATTTAACTACTTCTGGCCACACAAAAATTAAAGAGATAACGTCCTCAAAAAGGAATATAACTGTGTGCGGTTAACGGAGGTTTAACACGACCCGTCCACATACACACAATGCAGGAAGGAGTGTCCACAGGGCATGCAAGGACTAATAGCTGCATAATCAAAGAGCATTAGACCATGTGTCCTAAGAACTTGGCCCTAGCTGTACAATAGATGCCTTTGTCAGCCTACAGATGTTTCCCAACCTGTTCATTTCTCCAGTCATGTCCCAGAGGCACACAGGAGCTCTGGAGAGCACAGCAAGAGCAACTGTTCTGCCCAAGTCCCACCACAGTGGTCAGCACACAAGATGTGAGACTGCCTGAACAGAGTTAGACCTTTCATTCTGTGTGCTATGTTATATGAAAATAGACATTTAACTGCATATCAGTGTAAGACAAGGATCACATACACATCCCCAAACTGCTTCTGGTTTGCTCATTACACGAACACATCCACATGCTGCGCCAGCCCAACAATGCTCTTTTTTCACACTGTGAGCTGCCTTCATGAGGCTTGGGAAGTCCCAAGAAAACCCCCACACATGACAGCACAGGCTCCCCATCTTTCACCACCCACAAATCAAAAGCTGGTCTAGGATCTCAGCACCTGCCAGTCTGCAGATATACTTGATGTAAGGCAGCCGTGACTATTTTGGGGAGTGTAGAAGAGCTTCAGGTGTATTGTATTATACTTTCAGCCAAAACAAAAGTCAGTTTCAATACTCACTCTGCTTTTTCTCCCTTATATCTTGAACTGGAACAAACCGTATCTGCCACTCCATTATTAGCAAAGCAAAACTGTTTGAGACAGAATAACAGGCTTGACCTTTACAGTCATGTGCAAACAGATTCAGAAATGTTACACTCTGGAAAAAAATCGACATGACCAAACACAACTCAAATTCCACAAGTTAGCTTTCCAGACAGCCTTCCAGCTCATAATCCACCTAAACAACTGAACTAGATTACAACTGAAAATAAAACAGCAGCTTCGACAGAGCAGCAAGTCACATGCAATAACCAAATTAATGAAGACCAGTACTGTACATGTCACCTCGTCTCATAGAAGACTAGCACATCACAGTCACAGCAGAAGTAACCCCACACTAGGTATATTCATAACACCTGCTACAGAAATAAGCTCTCCCAGAGTTAAAAACTAGAGCCACATCTCGTGGAAACACTTGGAAGTACTACAGTTCACACAGCTCCATTACAATTGCATGTCTCTCTATTTACCTCTCCAGAAATAAGAACAAACAAGCCCCACTGTGACAGGAGATGAAGCAGTGTCTGCTATACAGCAGCCTGCTTCCGAATTTACAGCAGCTGCTGGAGCTGCAAATCCTCACAATACCTCGCTCTGGAGACCAAAAATTATGGTATGAGAGGTTAATGGAGGTAGAGGTTAACAAAAGCCAAGAGAATCTTATGCACAACACAAAGTTTATTTGGATTACAAACTGAACTGCTATTGCTGAGACATAAGGTAGAAAAAACAAAAAACACAACTGAACATTCAAGACTACTCCAATTTCAAGAGCGGTTTGGAAGAACTAAAATAAATAGCATGACTATCTACAAACGCACAGCGCAAGAGCTCACAAAACAGGACCTGGATTCCTCTCCATTAAGGTGACATTTTTCTTAGGCCTCGACTAGAACAGTATGAATATAACAGGCAAACCAAATCATAAGAGTTAACAAGTATTTGCAAAGACTACACACAATTAAAGTAGGACAGTGACACTCACAAGCAGCTCATTCCTTCACTGGTGTAAGAGACTGGAGGAATGGTTGACTGGCTCAAAATAACCACGTGGGAAGTGTGTGGGGTAACAGGGAGAGCTCTGCATAAGATGAGGCAGCCACTGCTCCTCCCCTGCCTCTTGAAGCTCTGTCAGCCTCTGGTCTACACTACAATGGCAATGACTGAGCCCCTCCCTGCCCCAAAATGGGGCTGACTGACCCCCTCCCTGCAGTAACCCAGACCCATTGAAAGGTTTTCTCCGGGATAAAGTCAAGCTGATCCCCAGAGTGGGTAAATGGGGAGAAAGCCCCTGGCCCTCTGTGGGTTAATGACCAGTTTGTTATTGAACCTCCCGAGAATTTGGTTGTTCCTCTGCACACCACCCAGAAGGAATCAAGCTACCTTTCCCTAAACCTGCCAAGTGGGCTGGGGCTTTACAACTGGTTGGCCAGTAATGACTCCGAGAGGTTGCACTGTAAGAAAAATTATAAAAGAGAGCATGCCATTTCCAGTTTTACCAAGCTTTTTTCACTTTTTCTCCGTACTGAGAGGCCTCTGTTCACAGAAAACTATGCTTTAACTACCATATTTACTAAACAAAGCAAACATTCTATTATACAAACATGAAGTAATGAACTTACAAGTACTCAATGAAGCACCTAACAAATGTTAGGAACTCTACACCATTTGAGTGGCCTTTTCCCTGCCTCTCTAGTCCTAGACAGAAGGTCACTTAGAAAAGCAACAGCCTCCTAAGCCACAGCAGCAGAGGCTCAACACCACACAGCTCTGGACTCACTGCTTTATCAGCCTGGACGATAAAAAATAAACCACTGTGCCCACTATCACACAACTTCTCTCCACGTACACCCGGGCAAAGGGAAGTCACAGCACGAGACCAGTAATGTGTCATGTTCACTCTTTCCTATCCAGAGCTGAAGAGCTTTACATCCTCTCTGGGTACCTCTGAGAGCCAGGGGCATGCAAAACCACCCACTTCTCTTTCAAGGTGCCTGGTATCTCATCTCCACACTCCTCAGCAATCCACTGGCTGGCAAGAGCCTGAACTGCTGTAGGGGGAACACTACATGGCACTGTTTTATTTTTGTAAGATGCAACAGCATATGCCCCACAACTCCATTAACCAAATCTGAATGAAAACCAAAAGCAGATGATGACCATCATTCCCCATCCACAAATCAGCTTCCAAATCAAGCCAGTCAAGTTTGAGAAGAGAGTTTGCTGCCCTTTTTTTTTGTTTTTTAACAGCTGTTCAGTCTCTCTCTTGCTTCATCTGCAATTGTTAAAAACATACCCATATACCAAATTACAACACTTCCCATAACCTATTTGGTCTGCTCAGGGTACAAAGACAACTTAGAACCTGGCAAACGCTTTATTTATTCAGTTTCAACACCTCAAACCCTGCTGAGCAATCAAGACATTAAGACAAATGAGCATCTTCCAATGCCTACCTTTATAGTAGTATTAAGCAAAAAGGATTTAGTGAAGTCCAAGTGAAGGCAAAACTTTATATTTCCTCCCCACATAAGACAAAAATATTTTGAGAACTTGCTAATTTTCACTTTCCTTTTCACTCTTCACAACATGAACTGTTCTGCATTGACACTTGAGATAAATTTTAAAGCATGTTTTATACCTGGCAACTTCCAGTTTGCTGCAATTTCTGAAAAGTCTTTCTCAATACTGGAATTCCCATAACTGGAGTTCCCCATGCACAACTTGTAACTTCCAACAGAGAACTCCTCATATTTTTATTAGATTTCACTTCCCAAACTTCAGCTACATTGCAAATACTCTGGTTCAACAAAAAGAACGACAAGGGCTTCACTCTGTATCAGTCATTTAGTCCAGGTATTTCTACCTTGCCCTCAAAATGGACAGGAATTAATTTTCTACATCAACCTTAACCAAATTAACTGCTTTCCCCCCATCTCTGAGAAATAAAAAGTAAAAACACATACTTCCATCCAACAACATACTGACCACTAGGTTATGGAGGCCAAGAAGTCACCACAGAATAGGTGTGTTTAGAACAAAAGAAACCATCTAACAGCCTAATAACTACAGCTCTTCAACTTTACACCTTATTGAGTCAAAAGGATGCATTTCCTTTAGATAGCAATATACTTTATTCAAATAACTGGATTATAATGCTCCACACCTCTGCCTTTAGAACAGAAAGACTACAGAAAAGCATCTGGAGGGCAACACCTGTATCAACATGGGAAATCTACCCAAAGATCATCACTGCAGCCCAGGAAGGTCATTACAACCCCAGCTTTTTGGTATCACTACTGGCAGTCCTCTAGTTATCAGGAGCCTCAATCCTCTGCAATGCCAGGAGCTGCCTTCCTATGACTGCTCAAGAGCAAAATATGGAAAGAGGGTGGAGGTTAAACAGCTTGGATAAAACAGACATATCACGCTGTTAATTCTAACAGCTAATAAAAATACAATATAACACATCTCTGCTAACAGAACACTGTATATCTCCTCTTAAACAGATTTGTTAAGTTCTTTAGATTCATTACCTTCATCTATCAGTAATGATTCATAATGCAAGCTCTAACTTGAATATTAGCATCTTAAATGCTATTTCATCAGCACTGAGTAATAGGAACTACCTGACAAGTTTACAAGCTTCAGTTAAGCTGGGTTTCAGAAACTGAAAGAAAAAAATACCTCGTGCAGAGGACAAGAAAATAAAAGTTTTCTCCCCTCCCAAGAGAAAGATTATTATAAGCAGAGGATTTGTAAGGTGTTCAGCATTGATTACAGGTAGAATTATGACTAATGTAACAGCAGTAACACACAATTCTTACTATTAATTGCTACTAGGGCAAGGGATCAATCATCAACCAGTTATACCGGGATAAAAAGCTATCTCCTGATCCATAAAGCCTTGTGTCAGTCAGGAGCACCCAAGTGCCACCTGGACACTCAATCACAGAGCCCTCCCCCCAGGTGGCATGGGGCACACACCTGCGGCACACACACACCCTGTGACAGCCCAGCTGCTCCCTGGCAGTCAGAGGAGCTGGGAGAGACCGGCCCGTCCTCCCTCACCTCCCTGCTTCCCCAACCCTGCACTTGTGCCACCTGTTCTTTTCTTATCCTCCAGGGCCCTTTGGGTCCTCCCTACTGAGCTGCTACAGGGGTAGCTTGGAGGCTTTTTCCAAGGTGCAGCAGATTTGCACTGCCCCAGCCCTTATCAGCTCTCGTCCTAAGCATCCATATTCGAGAGACCACATAAAAGCTGAAGAAAAACAGGCGGTAGGAAACATCTTTCATACTCAAAAACAGGAAGTTAATTCACACAACAGTCACATGTTAAAATTTGGACTTCCCCTGCCTCCAAGGGTTGTCAATTTGTTTCTGCCAGATACAGAAAGGAAAAGAAAATCCATCACCTGTACTGACTCTAAACACAGAACATTATGACAAAACTTTCAATGATGTGCTGCACTAAACAAAGCACTATGCAATTTCTCTCCTTTCCACTACATATGTTTTCTGTGTTACCTCCTCAATTTGTTAATGAACCTATTGTCTTTTTTGTTTGTTTTTTAAACTCTCTATCTTACTATCAGCCATGCCAAGACACGATCTTCTGTCAGACCATAATGACTTGGAAGTAGTTCCCAGCAAGGACTACCCAGACTTTAGGCAAGTAGGTATGCATTTGGCTAATTCCTGACTCCATCTCCATACCCCAAATACAAAACATTGCGTTTTAAACATTGGGTATCAAATTCACTTTTCTATGAAAATAATTTCTAGACAGCAATGAAAACCTAAGTGCTACTTCTATGTTCCCATTCCAATTAGTAATATTATCTGCATGCACTTGTTAAAACCACATCTTAAATCTCCACCAAGAAATGCAAATGATCAGTGAAAGTTTACTAGTACACTTATGCATAAAAATACTTACACATAGTCAAAGCAACACACACACAAAAGTGGTAGAGATTAATTATTTCACTCACAACACCCAAAGCAGTGTGTTGTAAACATTCAGTAACTATGAAATATACAGGACTAGACCTGAGCTCAGTGACCTGGGAAGTGAATTACTCTTTACACATCACATCAATTACCAGCTCTGGGAGATGAACACCGCACTGTTTCCCATACACAGGGCAAAACTCAAAAATTGCTTTTTTGATGGTGTCCCATGCCAGCACCTAGTGAAGCAGTACAGCTAAGAGAGTCCAGCCAACCCTATGGCTACAAAAATTCACACAACTCTTCCTTCAGTCCCAGTGCAAGTCCGACGACACAAAGTGCAAGTTCACCACAAGAAGCACAAGCCGAGCACCCTACAGCGAGGGAAGGCTCTACAAGACAACCTGCCAGCACTGCATTTCCACTCGTGACGGTGACACCAATCTGATGCTTTACACCAAGGAAGACTAGGAATTTTATCTCGTCGAGTTTGTATGTTTGTTTTCTTTCAGAGCAGGGAGCAAAAGACGCAGGCTGACGGAGGCGCCGGTGACACCTCACCCCGCCTCACTCAGCCAAGGCAGCGAGCCGGGGAACTCCGAGCGCCCGAACGAGCCCCTGGCCCAAGGAGCGGCCGAAGCAGCACAGCCCAAAGCCCCGCAACCGGCTCTCCGCGGCTGAGCGACTCCGCGGGGCCGGCAGGGCCCGGCTCCGGCCCGTTCTTACCTTCGGCAAGCGGCTCCTCGGGGGTCACCTGGTACCGCCCCACCGCCAGCGCCCTGCCCAGGGCCACGCCGCTCCCGGAGCCACCGCACGCCGTCCCGCCGCCGCCGCCGCCGCTCCCCTCGGACTTGGGCATGCGAGAAAACTTCTTCATGGCGAGCGGAGCCCCAGGAAGAACCGGGGAGGAACCGGAGGCAAGCGGCGGCGAGGGGGTGCCCCGCTTCACATGCCGGCCGCGCCACTCACTTCT
>VWZP01005342.1:106485-137320 GCA_013396995.1 Dicaeum eximium | reverse complement strand
CGCGAGGCGCTGAGCGAGACGAGTCCAGGGGGGACACGCACGCCGCAGACCCCAGCTTTAGGCTCGCCCCTCGCTGCCCTCACGGCGCCCGTCGTGCTCCACACACCCAGCCCGGATGGGGACGTGCCCTCGGGAAGGAGTCTGCGGGGAGCAAAGCGGTGTGGACACGGTGTGGTAGTCATGGCAAAAATGGTTCTGTACGCCCAGGGCTTTGGTGTGCTTCCAGAAGGGAAACCTCAGCGTGGTGGTGAAGTCTCCTTCTCTCCAGACGTTCCAAACTCACCTGGATACTTCCTGAGTCACCTGCTCTAGGTGACCCTGCCCTGGCAGGGGGGATTGATTGGATTATCTCCAGAGGTCACTCACAAACCTTACCTAAAAATCTGTTTATCTGGGAAATACATGTGAAAAGCATTGATGACAAGTATGAATTCCAGCAGTGTGTCTCCACATATACTCTGTGCAGGGATTTGAAGGTGACTGAAAAGAAGGGGTGAAATGATTGGTCTGGACAGGATGCCATCAGCAGTGAAATTAAAAATGCACATTTCCCCACCGTTGAAGCGTACTGACCAGGTAGAATTTCCCTATAGACATTGACAAAACAAACCAGACTAATTGCCACCACTGATTCACAGGCTGACTTCACACCTTGGGAGTACCCCTATGCAAATAAAAATGTGGTACCTGCTTTAGTTGGGGTTTTTTTTCTCCTTTCCAAATGAAAACGTAGAGTAAGACCAAAACGGGTAAGGAGCACTCTCAGTCTCTCACAGGAATGAGTGTAGCTGGATTTTTGACATTGACAGTGGTAATTTAACAAAACTACCTTTCCCACTGAACAGGTAGGGTTTGGATGGATATCACTTACAGCCATTGGTTCAGTTAAAACTTTGGAGAAGTCCAAAGTGCAAATCTTTGGGATGGTGTTTTGGTAACCAAATTAGTTTCAACTTAACCATGTTGCCACACTCTTAGTTGGTAAGAAAATAACAATGTTTCTGTACCAAAGGGACAACCTGTCACATATGGAAAGCACTGATAAGCTGTCTGCATAAGCAGTCCCCTTTCTGAGGTCACTGCTGTCCTTTCAGTAACAGCAGATCAGTTTTCCAACAACATACAGAGATTAATATGCATCTTTCCTTGGGAGAGAAAGGTATTTTCAGTGCAGATGAAAGGAACAGAGTTCTGTGAGAGGGATGACATAAGCAGGAGCATCATGTTAATGAGGGCATTCCTGCAGTGAGATATGCCTCTGCCTCTTAGATATTTAGTGATCTCTTTGAGAAAAAAATGCAGCTAGGTTAAGAGGACATACGTTTCGTGCCACTGACGACTATGATTTTGCCGGTCCTCAGTAAAAACAATGTATTTGCTAAAAGCCACTGTGACTTCGAGAGTATGACTGGCTTTGAGGTTACCTGGTGAGTTTTTATTTGGCTTTGGAGTTCCCATCCCCACCCACATGTTCTTGTTCTTTTTAAAGTAAGAGGTTGAATTATTGCTGGAGTTATTTATGGGCTGGAGAAAATGAGCCCTCTTGTTACACTGGGATTAATGCTGCTAATCTCTCTCCTGGCATCCTGGAGAACACAGAGGTCCAGTCCTGGGCATAGCTGGCAAATAAAGTGTGTCAGCAGCGCACCCTGAGCTGCACCTGTGAGCGTGTAGTGGCTGCAGGGCTGGCTGGTCTCCTGTCAGGAACCTCCAGGAGCTGTGCCACCACTCCCTCACAGTGTTCCACAGCACCTTTCACCTCAGGCTAAGCACCAAATGGGTTTTTCCTGTGAGATGCCAGCATGTCTTCATGCTGAGGGAGTCCCTTTTATTTAAGTATAGGACAAGGAAGTTCAATAATAGGGAGGATTTTGGCAACTCACTTAAAAACACAGGCCTGACCCTCCAAGCAGGTAACTGAGTGATAATTTTACATATGTGAACAGGCCCCCTCTCCTTTTATCCTCACCTGAGCAGAGCAACATTGTGGCATTTCTAGAAGCTATAATAATTTCCAGAAAGGAAGAGCTGTGAGTTGTCTTTCACTGACAGTATGAAACCCAAAGTAAACTTTGCTCTCCCTTACTGAGGTGAAACCTCTCATTTGGTTCAGGCAGAGCAGCGATGCTTTGAACTCCTGCATCTGCAAAGTGTGCAGCAAATCCCACCTATTTAATGCAGCACGTGTTTGGCAGTGTGACAAACAGATCAAAAAGGTGTTTGCACTACTTGAAAAACAAACAAAACAAGTTTCAATACCTTGAAAGTACTCACAAGCAATTATTTTCTGGTTGATGTAAAACTGTAGATGGTTTTAAGAAAAAAATCTGGTGATAAAGAACAAAAATCAGAAATACAAATCCTGAAGTTAGGAGAGATCACCTACAAAGGTGGAGAAAATGGGGAATCATAATGCAGAGGCTAGACCGAGGCCAGAATATCAGTGATCATTTTGGGGGGGAATGATGGCCTATGTAATGTTTTTTTTTAAACTGTCAGCTTGATGAATCACGAAATCATAGGAGATACTTAGATTTCATTTAGGGAAAAAAAAAAAAAAGAACAATATTACAGTGGAACCAATACTGAATTTTCATTGCATGAAAACGAAGTCCTGGTCACCTGCTGTGTACATCTATACCACAATATTGGAACATTTTGCTTCTTCCTTCCTTTTATTCCTTGGGGTCTAAAATGTAGATACATTCCTTCATTTTAAATAGTTGTGTAATGACAGATCTATATGGCGTATAAATGATCCACTTCCTGGCTCTGTTCAGCACATAGCACACATCTTCAAGGCTCTGTCCCAGTTAGTGTCACAGGAGCAGGTCTGTAGGGGTTTTAAATACAGCAGCAACTGTGTCCTCCATGTGCAGACTGCGAAGGCCACTGCTTGTGTCAGAGAGTGTATCCATAACTTTATTTCCGAGCACTGGAAATCTTGGTTCCTCCTGACTCATGGCCCACAGGCAGCCCTGGGCACCTGAACTCAGACAGATGTCCTGCCCATGGGAGCAGAGTGAGGCAGCTTGGAGTGGACTGGCTCACCTCCACCTGTGAAGAACTTTGTCCTCTATAAAATCAGTGCTGTGTTCAGCTAGACGCCTGTAAAACCTTCAAAGATTTAGGGAGGAAAGCTCTAGCTGGGAACACTGCTTGAACATGCAACACCAGATATTTCACGTGCACTTGGACTGTGAAACGTGATGGTTTAATCCTCTTTAAACTGAAAATAGTTCAAATGCCAGCACCTTGATTACTGTTTATCAAGCATTTCTTTCCTCACATCTCTCCCTACTATACATAAATTTGTTTATTTACCCCATGAGGGTAAAAAAAAAAATCAACCCCATGAGGATAAAACAACTTCCTGCAAAAATATTTAATATCCATTACAGAAAGTATTTTATTAAGGCAAAATAAAATAGAAAACTTCCTTTGTGTGGGTGTTGTTTTGGAAATGTCTCTTGCTGCTTCTGGATAAACTCTTTTCATTCTAATTACCCAAACTGAGTGTTAGAAAGAAAAGAAAAAAATTCTAATTTTATAGAAATATGTCCTTTATGTATTAAAACTTTGAAATAAATTGGTAATAGAGGATCTCAAGTGTTCAGCAATTACTGCAGTAAATTGTTTTTTTGTATTGTGTGGGTATGTGAGGGTTATTTTCTATTTTGTAATAATTCAGACAGTGCGAACGAAACACTGTCAGAGAGAGAGTTTGCCCAATAAGCTCTTCTAATTAATTTTCCCCTCTTACTGCTTCATTGTTTTGGTGTTTTGCTTCTGGTCCCCTGACAGCTGTAAGAAACATCATTTTACACATTTAAGTAGCTGTGCAAACTTTCTATCTCAGTAAATCCTGTGTCTTAGTTTTGTACTGCTGACCCTGATGCAGTCTGCTTTAGGCATGGCTACTGAAACCACACAAAATGTTTATGATGAGCTAAAAGCTAAGAAAACCCCAGGAGACAACTGGTTTGGGTTTGGGTTTGCATTTTTTCTAGGATGAAGTCATATCCCAGCTCCACATCTTAAAGGCAGGAGTAGTAATGAAAGGCTCTTTTGCTTTGCTTTATTATAAATACAAAATTATATATACAAAATTGCAGAAAGAGTTTAGTATGTTGGGAAATATCTTGGCATGGAAAATACATTGATGCGGGGGGGAAATAAAAAACAAAGAAAAGAACTGGAATCACTTGGAGCAGAGGGGTGGCACAAATCAGTCAGAAAGCAAGTGCATCCTCTGAAGGCTCCTTCACTTCGGAAGGTCTGAGCAGCCCTGGAGGCTTTGCAGTGACCTTGTGAACAGAGACAAATTTTCCTTCCTTTCAGTTTCTATCATCTCTTCTAATCAGGAAAGAAACAAATGGAGCCGTGGAAAAAACGAAGCCGCTGATTTCCAGCTTTGAAATGGAAACAAACTGAGTAGACAGATGGTGAAAATAATCAAGGTGCAAATAGCTGACATCAGCTTTGGTGACACCCAGCACAGCTCTCATTGACACTGAGGTCAAGAGTCTTTTATTGCAACACTGAGATTAAGTCATTTGTACTGCAGTCAGCGTTGGTACCAAACAAAATATAAATTCCTCGTTGAGATGACAACCCTTGGCCCATTCGAAACAGTGATGCAAAGCAGGCAAAACAAAGGCAAATGTGCTTGTAAGAGTCCTTGGTAGAAATCCGAGGGGAAGGAATTGGAAAGAGCTTATAAGGGGCTCAGAATTGTTTGCATCTGACCTGGTAAATTGCTATACATTAATAATAGTCTGTTACCTTTCTGGAGCAGAACAGTGTTTGTGCTGATGACCAGGCCTCTGGCTTCATTTGATAGGGTAACATGTTTCTGCTCGTTCTGAGATCACTGTATTGGGCCTGTTGCACTTGAGCTCTTCGCCTTTCATTGTCCAGGTTCTTGGGCATTCCCAGCTCATCACCATTCTAGTTGCTTTCATTCTTTCTTATAAGCAAGGCCTGATCTTCCCCTTGCTGTAACTGCTTACTTTTGCAGTCCTAAAAATGTATAAGGAGTTTATTTTATAGAAATGCAGTGTGCTCTGTGCAGCCTTTTTTTAAGGAAGGCTGCCATCCCAGCTTATTTAATGAGTAAGTCCTACAGAGTTGTTCCCTTCCTTGAAAAAGTTACTCATGTGACTAAAATGCGTGGCCTTTCTCAGCAACTCCTAATCGCGGTGTACGCTTTATAAAAGGCCTGCTAACAGCACACAAAGATCTGGCTGGTGGCAGGGTGTTCTCTTCCTGAAAGCTAAACTTTGTTACAAGAAAACTAAAATGCCCAGATTCCGACACTAATACTGCTTTGCTGCTTCTATAAATGCTCGAGATAAAAAGGACAAAAGGTGAAGGTCAAGCACAAGTGATCAGCCTGAATGGTATCCTACTTCCAGCAGCATACAGATTAGACTGTAGCGTGTTTTGTTTAAGTACTTTTGAGAGATAAATGCATTACTTAATAAAAAGTATTCAAGTGTCACTGAAAACCCCCAGAGGCATTGATACATCCCAAAATTACTTGTAGCAGTGAAAAGTCTTGGAAGAGCCACAGGCACTGAAGTTCAAGAAATAATTTTATCTGGAATCTTTTACTGTATTTGCAGAGGTAGATTTTACTGTTGAGAACTGTTCTACAAAAAGAGCAATGGCCTTTCCGCCCCCCGCCTCCACCCTGTGTATTTTTTGAGTCTTAGAGAACTGTAGTAGTATCTCTGGTCATTAGTCCTTATGCTAAAAAATTCTTAGTTCTCGATAGTCTTACAAGCTTCCAGAGAGGGGAAAAATCTCCCTGGAACTGAGAGCCTGGTAAGAAAGACTTACTTTTGGGTCACAAGTGAACACTCTGTGTGCTACTGCACATAAAACCACACTGACTACAGATGTCATTGCTCGCTGACTCCTACCTTTAAAAGTCCACTTATAAATACAGTTAAAAATTGCTTAAAAATTGTTTAATTTTGCAGACAGGTTATTTCCACTCACAAGGTGTCAGCTGAGAGTACATTTCAAATACTATGGAGGTATGAACTCTTAATTTTTGTTTGGTTAGAAAAATCGTTAGGACTTCTGCGAGCTGTTTGGCCAATGGCATTTGCATCCAGGCTAGGGAAAGGGAAGAATTTTGTCTGGTGTCGTTGGAAGAACAAATTTGGTGGGAAAGATGGAGATAAGAGAATTGCTGCAAGTTTCTGCCAGATCTAAGTGGATGCAGAAGCACTGTAATAATTGCTCATGATTTTGCAGTAGCTTTTCCTGCAATAGTCTGTCCATTGTTCCACAATGCCAACAATGGAGGCAAGGCTGTTGCATATCCTGGTGACTGTCATTGCATGCTCACCCACCCTTTCTGTCCCAGATAAGAGAGATGGTTCTTAGGAGAAGAACTATGTTGGATGTCTGTTAATTTCCTTTGATGTAAGGGCTGTTACATACGAGAAGTTGGTCAGTATTTCTCAGTGGTTGCTACCAGGAAGACAGGAATAATTAGTCTTAATCTACAGGAGAGAAAATTTAAACTAGACGATGAGAATACCTTTCCTGTAATTAGAGTGTAAGGAATCAATAGAAGAAAACTTATTAAATGCAAACAGGCATCAAAAAGGCGGAGGAAGCGTTAAATTTTTCAATGTTTTATTGATTCTCTTTAAAGGCTTAATACATACGTATTTGTTCAGAGACGGTCGAGATTGAATTGTAGGTACACATGGTGGAGCTGAGTAGGTTCATCTGAACTCAGTATTTGTACACATGCATTCATGACAAGGAAACTCTGGCTGAGTGGGGCTTGATGTGACCTGTAACAGAGATGTTAAGAGCTTCAGACTTAATGGTTCCAGCCCCCAATGCATTGGCTGCTTTCTTTTACTCTCCTGTTTGTCTGCGCTTGATTGGATGGGCCTTCAAGCTGCTACAATGTGGCAATTACTGAAGACGTTATTTCAAGCTTTGTTGCAAAGTCAATAAAGTAATATAGGTTAGCTTACAAAGCACATGAAAACTAGATTTAACAGTAAAAGACAAAACTACTTGTGTAGCAGAAAGACCTGCATAGGGCCATAAATCTGGATTTGTGACAGGATATATTTGGACAAAGGGACTGTGAGCTAAACCCAGCAAGACTGTAAAATATTTTCCAAGTTCGCTTTTTAAGTTGGCTAGGAAGTTGAAAGATGATTGAAACAATCTGACAAGCCTTCAAGACATACTTTTTTTTCAGCCCATGCATTGGCTTTCCAAATGTATTAGATTTGCCTATAAAATGGTGTAATCAGTTTTAAAAAGATCCTTTCTGCATTTTTTCCTGTTTTTTTCTTTTTTTCTCAGTTTGCAATTGCAATAACAATTTCTCAGCAGGATTCTGGCTAATCACTTCTTTCTAGCCTTTGATTAGTCTCTATGAAATGCCTACACCGAGTTGCTACTGTTTAAACAGAGCTGTCACAAATAACAGTAATGCTTATAACCTTTAGGAATTCAGACTTGCAGTGTCCTTGAGACTTTCAATGTCCTTGAGACACGAGTAAAAGCATCTGGCGAGCCATGAACAAAACCTGGGCACTGCCCACGTAAATGTGGTTGCTGCTGACAAGGCAGGAGCACTTGATACTGCACCCAGCAGGCCTGGCTGTCCAGGGTGAGGGATTCATCATTCCTGAGTGATTCCTGGAGACCTCCCAATCCATGTGAACCACCAGAGGGACATCAGCACGGACAGTGGGTAAGGAGAGAATTGATCGAGGTTTGGTACAGCTGATTATCCTCTGGGAGCAAGGGCACCGTTTTAGGGACAGCCCAGCTATGCACTGTGCTAAGTCCAGGTCTGGCAGAGGGATCCAGCAGAGATGAAAACGCGGTACGCATCAGCTGGTACCTCAAACATTTGCCACTGCCTATAGTGACTAAATTCTGGGGGCTGCTCATGTTGACTCCAGCGTAGCAGGAGTGGTTCAGATGTGAGATAATTAAATCACTGCAGTGTGCACACTGCTCAGGCAGTTTCTAAACTGATGTAATTAAATCAATCAGGGCAGAGCCTTTTTCAAGCTGTTGCTCAAGTACCTAATCTGTGATCAAAGAAATCATTTCTCCCTGCTCCCTGTGTGCCATGGGTATCCCTGGAGTGTAGCAGAGCATTCATGTTTATTTGTTGCTATCCTGCCCTATATCAGACTCAACTGTTTAGAAAATAAATCAGCCAAATCCCACTTACAGATCTAAGGCAGCCTTATCTGTTAAGGTACTGTCTGTTAGCATTACTATATGAAACCCCAGCAAAAGGCTATAGGAGGAAGTCTGGTAAAGATTGGACTGGACAATGTTGATAAGGCCATGACCCTGGTATTGATATGTAAAACACATATAAGATAAAATTATTTATTTAGTCTGCTCTGTATTTGTATTCCAAAACAAAGATGGCTAATGAAACCCAAAAGCAGACAATTTGAACTGCCTCTGGGAAAAAGATGTAGCTATACAACAGCAGATAGATATAAATATATATAGGAACAATTTTATCTCTATATGTAATACCAGACTAACCTGTAGAACCCTTTGCCACTAAGGTCATGGAGCTTAATAGCTCAGGTAGATGCAAAGGAGACATCTACTTTGATAACAAGAAAACTCACAATTACCTCAAGCAGGTTAATTAATTATTCAGTAATTAACGTGCAGTATTAATTTTAGTGTTTCATTCCAGGTGATGGAAAAGGTGTCTTCATTATTTCAATATTTGCTGTATACTTTTCCTTTTTGGCATCTGGTGTGATGCACGCTTGAAGCCTGGATTAGTGTCAGTTACCAATTATACTTCACATGGCCATATATTCCAATATTGTTATGTAAATCCTGTGGTTTACCTAAAGAGCTCATCTGTTTGCAGAACACATATCTCTGTGTGCTAGAATTTTTAAGCACTATTACGATGTAAACATTTTTTAAAAAAAAACCCAGTCCATTTATTTAAAAGCAAAACCTGTTGTCTTCTGTTGAGGGACATAATGTTATTTTTTTTCTTAGCTTTCTCATGTTTGATACAGTTTGAGAAATGAGAAAAAATGTCTCAGTTGTGCTTCATTTAGTTTGAATTTGTTGATTCAGTAAGTGTCATTTCCAAAAGCATTTTCAAGCCTCACTGTCATCATGAAGCCAGATGCTTTTCAGTTAATAACTCTGGAGTTATCTGGAAATGAAAAACACTGGCTGTGACCTAAGAAAGCAGAACCTTCCTACATATCCTCTTGGTTGTTTCCATCACCAAGAGGTCCTTACTGACAGTAGCATCTGTGCTTAAATATCTCTTTTTGTAATGTATATTCAGCTGGGAATACATAATTCCATAGATAAAGTACTAAAATCTCTAGCTGGGCTTCTGCCAGCCTTAACTGCTTCTGGGAAGATTCTGCTTGCATTTGTGAACACTCTGCTTTGCACATAAAATGCTTTAAGACATGGAAGAATACAGAGCCTTGGTTATCTTAACATAGGCTTTCTACAGAAGGCACCTCTGTCTACCAGAAAATGTCTACCATATTATAGTGCACTTGATTTAACAACTGTGTGGCTAAAGTCATAGCTTCATGGGGAAAAAGAAAATTAGAGATCATGCTTCCAACACCTGACACTGACCAGAAGCTCTGCTTGTACCACAGAATAACAGAACTAGATTTAAGTGTGACTTGAAAACACAGATAGATGATCCAAGAGATATGAGGTTACCATTCCATTCCATATCCAAAGGAGTGTTGTGTTTGAGGGGCACACTGCCCTTCAAATTGAGGTGGTATCAGTGAGAGCCATCGGCTGTCTGGAACCAAGCGGCCTGTGAGTAAACATGAAGTGGGAGGAGTTGTTTAGCCCAGAAAAGAGTCAGCCTGTTACTGACAAAAATAGCAAATGGGAAGTGATCGGTCTGCACAGTCACGTTCCCTTTAACCAGGGCAGAGGCAGGGGTACCTAAATTATACCAAATGAAATTTGTGTTAAACATCATGGACAAGTTGTGTAGCTGCAAGGACAATTAAGGATTGAATCAGTGGCCAGGGGAGATGGTGGTGTTTCCAGCACAATGAGGAACAGACTTGACAAAAGGTGCTCAACAGCAAATATATTAGTTTTTAGTTACTCTCTAGGCAGTCTCTGTTCCCAGGGCTCTCCCACTGCTTCCCTGTGGACCTAACTACTTTGTCACCATCCCACCTATTCTAGCTAACTTCAGAGGGCCTGACAGGTTACATATCCTGTGCAATTCTTGGCAACTTGCTTGGATTTGGAATTTACTGCTTCTGTGTAAGACTGGAACACAACCTTGTGTGTCTTACCATTGAAATATTACCTGTCCACTGATACTAGTTCACATAATAAAGGTGCAACCTGCTCCACATCACATGGCTCACCTAGAACCTAGACCAGCAACACTGCCGCTGTCCTCCCACTCCCACTTGAACTGATCAGGACAAGTGCACATAGCATTTTGCAAGGGCTGAAAACCAGACTAGAACCCTGGCTCAGCTGCCAGAGCCTGAGTACACAGCCTTGCCCAAGGACAGCTTCCTCATTGCTGAGTGAGTATCCCTGACAATCTGTTGGTGGTTTTCACTGTGTCTGTTCCTGCCCTGGAAGCTGCCCATTTTTGGTGTGCTGTGGTCCAGCTGTGTCCAGTGCCTGATGACGGCTTTACGGACAGCTGCTACAAAACACAGTGGGAAGCACAAAAGAAAAAATGGGGGTGTGTTCCAACAGCTGCTATCCAAAAAGCCTTCTGGAGCTTAATGCACAGCAAGCACTTTGTACCCATCTAGAGAAATCCTTTTTTAAGCCACGTTGCCTGACAAAACAAAAAATCATCCCCTCTCCATGTAGTCCAACTTTTGTAACAGCTGATGTTGCAGCAAAACCCCCGTCCTTCCAACTGGTAACAGACCCCTGTTAGTAATGCAAGGTGTAGCAGTGCTGCTCAGCTCCTGGGGCCTGTTTGACCAAGGCCTTCTGACTCATTTCAGGATGGGTGAGAAGCTAACCAGTTGCAGTCCTCTCCACTCACCAAGATAGAGAGAGCCAGGTTAGCCATGATTCCTTACTGACGTGGCATTTCTGTTCATGCTTCCATTTGCACACAAAGGATTATGATAATTTATAGCTAAAGCTCATGCCAGTTCTGCCTGGCTGACCCCCAGAAAATTTGGAAGTTTTTCTTGAAGCTACCATTGGTGACGGATTATCAGTGACTGACCATTCAAATAGCCCAGTCCCACAGGGTTGTTCTGCTTCCTCTAGTCTCTCACTTGTCATTTGTTTCTCCTGAAGGTCCCATGTACCAGGAGCTGTAATCCTCCAGGAAGATCTATTTAAGTTGTCCCTGTAATCAGGTGTACAATACTGTATAATCTTTAAGGCAGACAGCATACTCCTCATGCAAAGAAAGCACTTGCATTTACAATGTGAGGCCTGCAAGACAAGTTTTCCTTTAACCTACCACCTGATAAGTAGGGAGCTCTAGCACAGCTGTCAGAATTCCCTGAAGCAGAGGCTATGAGGAAGTAGTATTTGGCAAGAGCTGCTGTCATCTGCAAGACTGCCTCTTTGATCCTCCTTATACTTGTGTAATCATGCCAACATCTCTGCAAAACAGAGCAACAGAGCTGTTGCATAAAGGTGATCTCTCTCACTTGCTTTTTTCCTCTCTTGGAATTTTTGCTTGGTGACTTCTGTTTTTATAGAGTAAGAAAAGCCATGCACCTCCTTCTATGCAGTCTCTACCTTTGTATTGCAGCAATTACCTGTGTTACAGATATCTCCTCAATTTCTCACTATATTTCCAGTACCATGTTATAGTGCACAACAACTGAAAAGTAATTAATGAAGTCCAGTAGAAAACCTGCTTCTCAGGAGTCACCCATTTTGGCGATGCCTAAAGCTGTGGCAAAACTCCAGGCATTCTCTTCCAGGGACTGGTATTCATGTACTGGCGGTACATTAATGAACCTTTCAGAACACTATCACTGAGGACATTGGTCAGACAACATTAATAAAAATTCAGGAGTGTTTCCCGTATGAACCTCTTCTGATTTCTGAACCCTGAAAGTAAGCATCAGCCATACTTCTGAACCTTTTTGCCATGTTCTTTTTAACATGCCAGCTATGATTTTATTATCAGTGAATTAACACAGAGAATTTATCTTGAAAAAATAAATAAGTATGGGAGGTTTAAAGCATTTGAAGTCAAAGTCTCCCTTAATTCTTGTAATAAAAATTTTATGTACCTCATTAAAGTACATCCACTACATTAATCATTCAATAGTTACTGAAATATGTCAAGATTAACAGTATAAAAGTACAGGTGGAATACAGAATCAAAGAGAAATTACTGTTTTACTTGAGACCCTTTGTACATCAGATGAAAGCTAGGGGAGATAAAAATATAGATACAACTAGCATGCAAGCTTTTGCTTCCAATTATGATCAAACTACCAAATCCTTTTGCTGTTCATGCTTCACTAGAGTGTTTCTGTTTCTGAAAGGAACAAGCCATGTCCAAGCTGCTGAACTGAACTTATCTAGAAAGAATGAAATCAGAGCTTCCTAACATGTGCCTTTATAGTTAACATCCACCACAAATTTAGTACTTTCTTTAAGAACATGTGGTTTTAAGTAGGAGCGTCTTTGCAACCTTTGAGTAAGTATTTTTAGAATCAAAACCAAACAGAACTTGGACACTCAAAGCACTGCCTTTATTCTGTGTTGGTGTAGCAGTCAGCAGAACAGGTCTTGGTTGACAACCAGAGCTCCTGTAAACTGACAAGATGTTTGTCTTTTAAAGAAAACAAACTCCTGCGCTGTCATCTACTGCTGTGGGAATTATGTTCTTCAGAGCATCCTGCATTTTACACGACTCTAGATTATGATCACTGTCCTTTTCAGGGGCAAATGTAACCCTTGCATTTACCAGTACTTTAAATACAAGGTGCCATTTAAAAAAGACCCAGTGTTGGGCTCCCTTTCTTTTCGGTTCTGCAACACAGCTCCGTGTTCCTACGAGGCAGTTGCCGGAATATTCTTGAACAGAATTGGAATGTGGGAGCAAGTCCAGTGTTAATTGTAAACATGGCATGGATTCAGTGACCAAGGGCAGCAGACCAGGTCCAAAAGTTATCAGTTTGCATTTGACCTTAAATATTTGGCTTCCACAAGTATGTCTATTTAACATGTTTGTCCCCTTCTGGTGTATCTTATTCTTTTTACAGTCATTTATACCAGTGCACAGAGAGGAGAAGATTTATCCAGATCACAGTGATAACATGCACTCACTTAACCCTTCTGTCCTACATATCCATCAGTCCTTTTCCTTCTCTTGTTCTCAATTTACATCTAAGATGACATTTCGGACAAGAGAGCAAAAGAAAAAGTCATTATTCTCTGCAGCACAAGGGCCAGATTTTCCATTGCTTTCCACTATGCCAGGGAAAGACAGTTGGCTGCAGCTCAAGAGAAGCACAGAGAAACCCAAGTCCTTTGTTCCCCCTCTTTGAGCCAGCCAGAATGGCAGCAGGAGATGAGGTGGGAAGTCAGCTGTATGGCACATAATCTGTAACCTAAACAAATGCCATCAGCTGCCCTCTGAATGTGAAAAACTCAGTAAGCACACAGAAACTTTCTCAGGACACCTGAGCTATAGGAGACAGTTTTCCCTTAGCCATTACAGAAAGGGACACAGCCTTAAGTTGATCTGCTTGGTTCAGCAGCATTAGCAGGCTCCCTCACTAGGCAAGAGCTCATCTCTTTACTCAAGAGCTCATCTCCATTGCAACTAATACGAAAATTCCTTGAATGACAGAAAAACTAACTCTTGCTCTTTCTTGCCCAGGCAGTGCCTAGTAGTGTCTTTGGATCCAAATGGAGTTTTAGCAAAGTAATTGAAGTGATCAATCAGATAAAATCTACAGCAGATTGACACGGAGATCATGTTGATTGTTACTGAACTGCATTGCAGCAAACAGGAAAATAGCAAGCAGAGCTGCTCTTTCACCCCACACTGCAGGTCAAGAACAGCCCAAGCCATATTTGACTAACAGGAATCTCTACAGCAAAATCTAAAACCTAACATAATTGTATTGTTGGGATGCCCTTCACACCAGTGTTGCAGTGCCAGAGGGAGGCAAAGAGAAGTTTTCCATTTATTTTTTAAATGATTAAAAACCTCCACCAATATTAAGGGTGAGATTTTAAGTATTTAAAGAATACTTCAAATACTTGTATGCAGTGCTCCCCAGTGATGCTTGACACCCCAGATGGGAATCCTAAGGCTTAGGCAGGATCAGTCAAATTGCTTCTCCTGAGAAAGCTTGTCTAGAACTCTGTTTCCATTTTTCTGACCTGTGTTTTCATGTAATGATAATTCTCAAGCTGTGGGTATTCAGCTTCAGTGAAGGGACAAACAAAAAGCCTTCTGCTGCTAAACAGTTTAAGCAGTTGGGAGAGAGAACTCAGGCCTCTTCTCTGCAAAACACAGACTTATTTCTCATATTCTTTTTTTTTAACCATTTCGGCATCAGTATATACCTTGGTTTTGACCTCTTTTTATGGAAGGATAATACACATGATTTGTGCACACAACATATTTCACCATTTTAATGAGCTAATACACATTGTTATCAACAGCATATTTCTTGTTTTAATAACTTAATCCTGACAGTCTGAAGTATGTCTTTAATAGCCCAGAAACAGTCCTGCTGTGAGGGGAATGAGGCAGTGCAAAGTAAGCCTGAAACTTGAAAACCTGTTTCAGCTCACCAGCACCTTGTGCCAGTGGAGCACTGCAAGCTGAGTGACACACAGGGCTTGGTTTCAGACAGGTGGCAGAGCTAGGAAGGCAGAATTCTTCCAGGCATAACTCCCATTAACCTCTGTACCCGTTTCCAAAGAGAACTGTCATTTCCCTATCGTTAAGTTTTCATCTGGGCTGTTGTTGACAAGCCATCAAAGCATCCAGCCAATCCTGCTCATTTAACCAGTTGTACAGTCACAGGGGAGAGGACAGGAGCTAGACCTAAGAAGGCTTTTGGCCTCCTGCTGTGCTTAGATTATGATTTAATGCTAAAAAGTTGGCATGGCAACCAAATGCTTGGCAACAAAAGGCCAAGGAATGGGTCCAGAAGAGGGCCAAGCAAAAAGCACTGCCCAGCTCTTCCACGGGCAGATCTGTGCCCTGCATACCCATCTTGTCAGCACTTCTGTAGCAGCCAGGGTTACAGCAGAAGAAGGCATTATTAATAAGCTAGGCAGGTCTGCAATAAGTGAATAGCAAATTTCTCCAAAACACTTGAAATGGACCCTGGCGCCTCATTCAGGCTCCTTTTGCTCCGTCCACCAATTGCCACACGTTGCCAGGAGACAGTCTTGCTCCACAGGCAGACTCACCACTGGCTGCCATTGTGCTGTCTCTCTATGTCCCTCTCCTCCCCTGTCCCGCTCTTGCTCTCTCCAATAACAAAAGCCTGGCATTGCTCTGTTTCTCAGTTCTGACACAATAACTTATTTTAATTTGAAAGTTTTCAAAAGCTTTTTGGTTCTTTTGCAGTGAGTAACTGAGCAAAATCCCCAATCTGCACAACTCCAGGCTTGTGACACACAGGCTGGAAAAGGAGCGCAAGTGCCTTAGAGGGTAGGGATGATCTAAAGAGGGATTAGTGACGTACATGGTGAAGACCACTCGTTTGCTGCATGAGCACCTTGGTTGCGTCTCCTGAAGTGCAAGATATTAATTTTGGGTGCCTGGTTAGGGTGCACAAGTTCCATTTAGTCTCACTTGTGCTGGGAAATTTCTATAGTCCATTAAAGTATCCCCTTGGCTATTTAAACGTTCCCAGACTTTTTTTGATCATATAGGGTCTCAGAAACCTCTCTTGCCTTTGATTATTGGCAAACTTAGTCCCATGCACATCAGAAAAGAAGCCATTCATTCTTCAGCCTTCCTGAGGTACTTCCCTTATACCCCTAAGGAAACCTTTCGAGCATAGACTCGGTATAGGGCAATACAGCGTCACCTTCCCGGGTCTGCTGGTGCCAGTGCCAATCTCTTGCTTCAGAGAGCTGGGCTGCAAAGCAGATAAGTGAAGTTAAAGGTTAATCAGTTCCAGGGTTGGTGTGCCAAATACTGTGAGCCAAGGATCAGTTTATGCTGCCATTTGGCATCCTCTTCCGTGGTCAGAACAAACTGAAAGGTGGTAGTTGAGGAGGAGACTGCTGTTGTGACAGAGACCTCGGCACTGAAAGGCTCCAGCATAACAGTGTGGCCAGGGCGTAACTACAGGACACAGCACTTCAGCTTCCTCGAGGACCTTGGAAAGCAGACAGAAAGTGAGTGGGGATTTTTGTGTGCTGTTTGCAGACACTGATGACACAGCCTGTCCCTGTGCCTGTGGGGAAGGCAATTCTTTTGCCTGTTATTCTCAGCACTGCATGCAGACTGAAGCATCATCCTCTACCTGGATGAGAAATCCGTCACTGTCTGCATGTAAATTAAACTGAGTGTCCAATCTCTACCACTCCAATACTTCTTTTTCTAATTCAAGCATTCCTTTTCTCTGTCCGATACTTCACCATCCCACCTCTTCTCCCTCCTAATGTCAGCAACTTCCAAATGCTCTTAAACAGACACACATCAGCTCTTTCCCTCCATATCATTTAACACAGACAAACTGACACAAGGAAAATAATTTTAATTAACTGGACAGGCTAATTAGACTAATGTATTTCATTTCACCAGAATTTCACTGTTCTGTTTCCAATTAACTCTGACACCATGGGACACATTCCCCTCATTCTTCCTTCCCATCACTAGGAGCAGTGACAAATGAGTTACATCTTGTTGCTCTTCTGAGACTCTGCAGTTGAAAAGGACGTTGGAAAATAAAGCATCAACCTCACTGTTTCCAGCTTTCACAATCTGAACAGAGAAGCTGTCTTGTGATCCAGGAGCACAGAGTGGATTGTCTATCAGCAATCCCAGCTCCATGCCTTAACTTACTAGCTGAGGATAAATAGTTGAGCTGTTCCCTTGTACAAAACAGGAGGGGAATTTCAGATTACTTGGGCAGCATGGTGACCCTCCAGGTTGCCAGGTGATACAGTGCAGCTGACCAGTGTTGAGGTGCACGAAAAGGTGCATGAGGAGCACCGAGCTGCTCATTTCACACTCCCTTACCATGCAGTCCTAATGATCATGTTAGTAAACCAAATTATCTGTGCTTATAAGCCTCACTTATAGCTGTTTTGTTTGTAGAGCTCCATGAGGTAATTGTAGCTTGTCCTGGTTCATGTGAACTTACTTTCCAACTGTGCTTTTATGAACATGTGGAACTACATACTGAAATCTTTCGGATACACCAGAGATAGACCATAGGCCTGGCACAGACAAACTGCAGGTCCCCTGGTGTGTAGAAGGGTTATGTTTGCCTGTCACTGCCTGTCCATCCCTCTCCTTTTGTCTTTGATTAAAGATACAAGCCACACACTGACCAGCACGTGGACAGCCAGCAAAGTAAGTGCAAGGAGGTTCACAAGCACACGCACATACAGCTGAGGCTTTGTTCCAGTCCTGTTTACTTGCAGTGTGAACAGTTGAGCATTGTTTCTGTTTGACAAATTGTAACTGTCCAGCTAGGAGAAAACTAGTTCCAGCTGGTTGGAGCTGCTTGCATGTCTTATGTCCTCCCCCTCCCTATTCCATAACTCACGAATCCATCCATTGTACCTAGGGACAGAAAGAACAAGTACAAGCTACTTACTAGATTCCTTCCCACTTTAAATTGGCACTGACCTCATCAGGGTCCCTACTCTGACTGCCATTGGAGGTAAGATCATTATGAAACATGGCTCAAAAGTTGAACTCACACTTCCAGGTGTCCCAAAGACTTTAGGGTCGTCCACTTGTGTTACGATCAGGAGCAGTGAAGAGTGACCCTTTTGTAGTCCCTACCAAGTGCTCTCATCTTGTTAGACACTGGAGAACAGCATACACTTGATAGTCTTGAAGCACAGCCACAGGAATCTCAGAGCTATTTACTATCTAATTACTTTTTTGCCTTGTATAGCACTTGATGCAGCAGACAGTGACTATCCACTGTACAACATCAAATGTCATGTACAACTCTTGATCCCAGTCTCAGAAAATGAGAATCAGAGCACTCTGTTGTCAGAACAAAGTAAGGCCAGAATACCACTAAGTGCTGGATTTACATCCTCTTTTCATCAAGTAAATTATGTTACCTTTTTCAAGACAACTTACTACTTTAGAAGGACATTGAGGCTCTACCACAGCAGAAGAAACAGCTATGTCAAGGACTATCATCTCAAGTCTTCACAGAGAAAGGGTGGCAGAATCGGTTTGGTGCTAAATGGCATAAGATGTGTTAAAGATCTGCAAAGAGAGCACAGTGGTTCTAGAAATACTAAACCAAATACTAGAAATACTAGAACCGAACTGAAATTCCTGGCTTAGTGAGGCCTTAAGTCTTACTCCTAAAAATATCAGTGTCATACGAACTCCATACGAACAGGTGCTTGCTAGCTTCACTGTTCAGTCAGAAAGGTGGATTCAGAAACTCTCTAATCCATTTTCCAATTTATCCTACTTATGTAGCATTTCAAAACTGGTTTCCATTTCATCTTTTCTTCGCTTCTGAGAGAAGGGAAAAAGGCCAGTGTTCTTTACCTAGTGCTGAAATGCCTCTGAATAGATACACACACAGGGAAGACCTTGAGAGTGTAATTTAATGCTAAATTTGTCCCATCATCCAGAATCCTGACCTTTGACTCCTGACCAAATAGTAGGCCTGGATAGGGAGTGCACAGTTCATGTGTATATAGCTTGAGCTTGTATATGTAGTTAAAGTAATGCAGTTCAAGTACTATAAAATGTGTCACAAAATTCAAATATAATAAGTGATATGAATAAAGAGATGGGTCACTCACCAGTCCGGAGTCACGGTACAAGTTCCGGTTTGGAGCTGCCGTTTAAACTGTTCGATTTCTTTCAGGTGTCGGTTCAATTGTTTTACCCAGTTTGCCCCCTCTTACCCCTTACATATAACCCCAGTTTGCCTCCTTTCCTCTCCTTTTTGCCTGTGCCCTGTCCCTATTTGGCGATGCACGGATCCCCACCACGGCTTCCCAGGAAACTTCCACAATCCCAGCATGGCTTGTGAACATATGTGTGTTAATGAGCGCACGTGTTCAGCAGATTTCGGCCGCCCCGGGGCAGTGAGTTATCGCCGAAACCGACCTAAAACGGCACCCCCGGGTCGGCGAGGACCTAAGGAAGCGGAGGACCCCGACTGGAGCCGGACGCGTCCTCACCATAACTTAACAGCACAGCAGTAGAATGACACCCCTAGACAACGAAGCCAACAGGAGGTCTCCTTATGACTCCTGCGAGGACAGGACCTCCAGTGCTGTCAGTATTGGCAAGACTGCGCAATCCTCCTCCTCGTCATCAACCACTGGGGGTGACGGTGGTGGCAGCGGCAGCAGCGCACGGCCCCCCCCCATGAGCCCCTATTCTCAATAAAGAGCTGTCACTTAATAAAGGCCTTCAAAAGGGAGAACTGTCTCCTGGCCCTTTTATTTCTATCAATAAGCAGAACATAAGCCCCAAAGTTCTTTATTTCTTTATCCCATCATCAGTACACAAACCAAGGCTGAGTGCACTGTTAACATTTCTGCTGTATTGCATTTAATGGGCTGCTTTAAGCTTCTTTGCATGCCAGCCTTGTGTGCGAGAACGCTGATCTGCCGTTTAGAAGGGGAAATTGTTCTTCTGGGCCCTGTGAGGGAAGGCATGCTCAGCTCCAATATCATGAGCCTAGCTCATAGCAGCAGATCTCATGATTACTCCTCTTGCTTGTTCCTCCAGTTGCTAAGAATTCTGTAGATAAACTTCACTTTATCTGAAGGGAGGAAGTTGCCGCTGGATGCAGAGTCAGGAAGGACAGCAGCCTATTGCACACAGCAATAGCTTTAGAAGAACAGTCACTTTCCAATGTGGGAAGATGGGAAAACAAGACTGTTAACCACCTGTGTGCCATGCCACCCATTTGGCCAGTACTACTGCAACAAACTGGAAGGAAAGGCCTTTTCCCTTATCATTTAAAGGGGGGGAAAATAAATTAGTGAAGCTCATTGGTAGCCTGAGCTGACAGAAATAGAAATACTGAAATTAGAGGCTGTAAGGCAGGGACTCTGTACCTTGCACTGCAGCAGGAATCAAGCCTTTCCCTCTGCTCTCAACTCCCCATATAACCATAACTGGTTGGGCTTAGTGATTAGCCGAGAACAGAGTGCCCAGGAGAACTGATAGCTGTCGCAATAGAGCGCGACACGAATCACAGAGACACAGCAAACTTCAGCCCGGGAGAAGGTGAAGAAGAAGTAACTTTGTTTTGATTCACGTATTATATAGAGTTTTGGGAACAGCCGTGGATTGGAGAAAGAGGTCACCACCTCTCCAACCACACTGGTCAATAAAAGAGTCCATCAAACCTTTCTCCTCCCAGGAGAAAGGAATGAAAAATAAAAGGACAGTTAGTAAAACATCTGCGTGTTTACAGAAAAACCTTGTGAGAAACTTTATCACAAAAATTAAAACATCAGAAGGCTAAAACTCAGGGCGACAGATAGCTGCCCATCCAGTTCAGCTGCCAAGGGTCAAGGCAGCTGGAGAAAGCACTGTATGATCAGGTCTTGATCATATAGTTTTAAGAGTCACTCAGGCTATCTTTGGAGGGCACTTGGAAGATGAAGCTGATCTGAAAGAATGTAGACAACCAGGACATTCTCTTTTCACATATGCTCTGCTCAGTCATCCTTTCTTTTGCTCAAGTAGGAAGTCTGAGGGCAAGTGATAGCACGTTCCATATCAGGCTGCCAAGCCCTCAATATTTGTCAAAATTACACTTTTGAGAGATGGCTTCTGTGGCAGTAAAGCTCACAGTGCCCATCTCTAGATTAAGTGGCAACATCTCCAAGCTACAAAGGTAGACAGTACCTCCTCGTTTCACCTGCTAAGCAGACAATTTAGAGGGAATGAAAAAAAAAAAAAAAAAAAAGAGTAAAGCCTTCAAGCCTTCCAGTGGTTATCTCCCCACTAAAACCTTCTTTCTGGGAAGGCTGAAATAAGCAAAGAGATGCAAGGGAATGTGCCTCCCAAACCCAAAGACAAGCCTCCCTGCACTGAAAAAGTACTTTGCTGAATTCCAGCATAGTATAATGCAGGCAGGCACCGCCAGAGCTAGCTCTTCATAGGAACTGAAGCAAGTGGATCAGGGTCTTGTTTACAAAGAGCAGCCACTTCAGTTTGGAGATAGTGACATTGAACCTCAGAAGCTAGAAGGACTTGAAATATCCCCAACAATGCAACATGTTGTGTGTATCCCAAGCCTTGGTCCCCTCTGCTTGTGTCTGCTACTTTATGGGGGAGTTACAGTTCATAGTTTGCAACGTCATTTTAATTTTTTATTGCTTTAGGATTAAAGTCCTCCAGGACTTGCTCACCTTAGGGAACCCAGGCCCGTCAACTCAGTCTTCACACAACCAAAAATTTACCACTTGGCCAGCCTCTCAGAGGCCTTATATCTGCATATCCTGATAAGGATACATCAAAGGTGTGATTAACTCTCCAATTGCCTCTCTGAGCTCCTTTAGTTTTGTCCCTGAAGCATTATTACTTTGAAGTGCAAGTCATTTGCTCCCCACTTACGTAAGTCCTTCAGGGAAATCTCTACCTTGAATTAGGTGCAGTCTGGCTGTCCCTCTGCCAGAGAAAAGTTACAGCAAAGCCCTACCTGCAGCCTGGAGGGAACATGCCATAATCTCTTCTAAGCATGAACAGCCACCCTGCTCTGAAGTACAAGTCACCCAGCCCATGGCTGGGGCGTCACCTCACTAGTCTCGTGGTACAGTGCTCCCCCAACAGAGTTATTCTCTGGAGAACAGCATTCTTTTTAATTATTTAGAACAGATCTGAACTTAGTCACATCACTGAGCCCCCCTAGTGCAACACACCTGTATAACTCGAGCTCTTGACTCTCAGTACAAAATTGTTATCTTTTATCCCTTCATAACAGTTTGTCAGATGTCCCAATTGCTATTGTATACAGGCTACTGGGTGCAGGCTGCTTGGGCTAAAGAACAGGCAGCTGTAGCCAAAGTGACTCCTCCCCAGAACTGGGGCTCCATCCCATAGGAAACCACCTTTCTTGAGTCAATCAGAGTAGCAAAGCTTCTTTGTGACTGTGATACAATCTTCCCTTCTAAGGTCTTGATATGCTTCCTGGACAGGAAATGGCTAAACAAAGACTACCACAACCTCAGTGGCAGTCTCCTGGTCACACAGGTTAGCATGTTACGTCTCATCCAGTGGTGTTTTAACTTATTCTGAAAGCCAAGTTGCCCGATTAAGCATGGGTGAAGGATGTTTCATGCTTTCTGAGCTCACAGTCTCTCTGTACATGTGCACCAAGAGACACAAACATCTGCTTGTCTCAGTAAGTCCTCTTCATAATGATACATTTCCCATATCTAATCAAATATCTGGAAGAAATGGCTTGACAATGAAATCTTTAAATCTCTTGGAAGCCACCAAAAATTTTTATTTTCATCCTTTGAAACCACCTTGATATTCAACCATGCAGAGAATTCAGTGCTTCAGAGGGGTTATTTTTTTGGGGTGAAAGAGAGGAAGTTGCATTTCCCTTCATGCACTGAGCACATGGGCACCAGAGGTGCAAAAAGCAAGATCCATTCCAGACAGGGAAGGGAAAGGAGGGGGCAGTGAGAAGCATGGAGACAGACCACGTAGGCAAAACAGGAAGTTCTGCTGAAGAGGAAATGCTTCAATTCTATCTTAAAAACATTTTGCTATGAAACTCCATGCAGCTATAGAGAGGTGAAAGAAAAGCAGCTTTCCGCAGGTTCAGCAGTCTGAAGCTCATGTGCTGCCACACACAGACCCTTTCTCTGAAGAGGGGCCACAGCTTGTGCTGCCCCTGTACGAGCAGCCAGAGAGGAACCAAGCTCCCGAGAAGCAGCCTGAACACAGACACTTCCATTTTGTGTGTGCAGGCTGCTTGTGTCCTTTCAGGTGGTTTCTAGAAGTAGACGAGGCACACTCATAATCCTTCAGCAGCATCTGCTCTTCTACTTTAGAAACAGCTTGTCCAGTGACCAGACAGCTACGTCACGCAGCATCATTCCCAGTCTGTTTTTGGCTGTCAGGATCCCACACAGGGGAATGTGGTTCGGTAGCAGCCTCAAAAGCCTCAGCGACACTTCACTTCATCAGCAGATTAGTTTCCCAAGGACTCTCAGAAAGTATTCTGACTTACAGGTTTTAAGAGAAAATGGATCAATGGGATCACAGTGAACCTATGTGAACAGTCCCATTTAGAAGTAATGTACTGTTCATCTGCTTTACCTTATGTTAGTGCCTGTGTAACTGGAGAGGAAGCAGACTCCTTTTTAAGGGCTAGGAGATGAAAAGTGTGAGCAGTAAGAAGAGGTCAGAAGTAGCAAGTGTCTAGAGACAGGAAAAATCCTTGTGTATCAGGTTGTGATGTCAGGTAAGTCACAGATGTCACTAATGCCTTGTGTGATCACAGCTGCACAGCTCCTTCCTTCTGCGAATCATAATCATTACAGACATTTATGCCTTCAGACAGCCTTTCTCTGAGCATTCGAGGGTACTCCCCATGAATGAATGACAGGATGAGAATCAATGAACACTGTTCTTCCTAATTCTGACATCTAAAGAAATAATTGAAACCTCATGGACCTCAGTTGTAACTTCCCGTTTAGTTTGTTGAATGCCAGGACGCCTCTTGTGCAAAAGCAAGTCAGCCTCTTAAAGCCAATTTAGATAATCCCATGATCCACGGGACAACAAATAGGCAGAATTTCCTAGTACAAAGATAGCCCTGTAGTCAACATCTCTGAAGCTGAAAGACTCTTTGTGTTGTGCAACCAGCATCATCTCTGAGTTTTCTCAGAAGCCAGTGTAAAGAGGCTCACTGCAGCCTCTGCTCTGTAGAGGGTAAAGCTTTCTTGCCTACTGTGCAGGGCTCCTCCAGCACAGAGGGCAGCAGCTGTAAGGCTCACACATGCCCAGACACACACATACACACACACACATCATCTACCCAAACTGCTTTTGTTGCTCTGGGGCTTCAGCAAAGCCTGTTATCCATTTTGCTGAGTAGTCTTCTTTTTCTTTCTAATAATAGTAAAAGGTAGTTTTCAGTTTGCTGTCAGTGGTGATCTCAAAATGACAGGCCAGCGAAACACTGTGTAGACCACAAAGGAGTGTTTTCCTTGGCAGCATGCCCCACTCTGTCATTTTAATGCTCAGCCAAGAGCTTTTGTCCTTGACAAGTGACTCTGCACTGGCAGAACAGGATCCACTGCAGAAGTGTTTTTCCCATGTGCTACACTGCTGATGTCTTCTGAGCCTTTAGGAAGGCTGAAATATCTGCCAGTGCTGGAAAACCTACATCCCCTAAACCCAGCTATTTATTTCACAGAGATACGGGGCAGCGATTTAGTATTGGAGAAGAGAACCACTGCCAGAAGTTAGCTACAGAATGGCACTAAATGCACCCAGAAGACACCTAAGCCAAACAAAACCACGTAGGCTGGGGGACCGTGAGCAAAGGACATTCACACTGTGCGAGGATGGACAGTCAAGTGAGCAGGCAGTGCACAGCTGGCTCCTTTAGCAGCTGGCTTAGGGCAGAGGGTAAAAAGCACTTTGAAGACTACTAAAATCCCATGTTTTATCAACACTGAAATATCCTGTCCATGCTGTGCTTTGTTAATGCTGTCTCATTTGTGATCAAAGAAAGTGTAGGTTCCCAAATAGGGATCCTACTGATCGAAATATTGATCCTATTGATCCTACAGGATCAAAACCTTTTCTTCTGGCGATGAACAAATCTTTCTCGTCACAGAAACATTCCCACACAAAAATTTCCTTCCATTTATCTGTGACCTCTAATTAACAAATGCTTTGTTGTAAAGTTGTCAGCTCCCCTGAATGGAGCAGGGCACTATCAAACTGCTTAAATACTGACAGTAAGGATTTCCTTTTGAAAAAAGGAAATGAAGGAACATGATGTGAGCCACAGAAGACCTCCGTGTCTTGGTTTACAAGACAGGCGTCTGTTAGGGAGGGCAGAAAAAGCCCCCCTTTTAATAGAGAATGTAAAACCCCTCCGTCCCAATTATTAGAATTTTGACATTAAGGGGCTTTCAGGCAAAGATATGGGAATAGGAATAGCAGTTCTTTACTGGAATATATGATAAAACAAACAAACAACACCAAGTCCGGCATTAACCCCAAACAGAACCGAACCCAGTGACGCCGCTCGGCTGCGGCACTTCCCCTGCGCTGCAGTTCCGGGCACGGCCGGCAGGGGCGCTGGCGGCTCCCGGTGCTCAGGGCAGGTGCGGTGATCCCCAGTGACTGCAGGGGGCGCTCGGCGCGGGCTCGGGCAGCGCGTGGCGATGGCGGCTCTGTCCCACACCGGGAGGGATGGAAGAGAGGCCTCGCTTCACAAACCGCTGGGGCAGTGATCCCGGGGAGGGATGGAGGAGAGGCCTCGCTTCACAAACCCCTGGGGCAGTGATCCCGGGGAGGGATGGAGGAGAGGCCTCGCCTCACAAACCCGTGGGGCAGTGATCCCGGTGCCCTCAGCAGGACTCTCGGAAACAGCAGGCTGGAAACGGCAGGAAATGAGCAGGAATCCCAGGGCAGAGAATGAGAATTTCCGAAAAACTCCACAGCAATCAGCTGGAGCCTGCAGGGTGTCCTGGCAAGGTAGGGGAGTGCGAGGTCTAGCAGTAGAAGAAAGAGTTTCCCGCTGGGTCATGGCAGTGGCAGGAGGAAAAAACAGCAGGGACAGAGTCTTGCAGTGATGGCAAAAACTCCCTTGGCCGCCTGTGTCCTCTCCTGTCCCGCAAAGAAGAAGGAGTGAGCTAGGAACTGCCCCCTGCCCCAAATCTTCTGGTGTCCCTGCCCTGTCTTCAGCAATCAGTCCCCCATTAGCATTTCAATGAGAAAAATGGCCGCCTGTGTCCTCTCCTGTCCCGCAAAGAAGAAGGAGTGAGCTAGGAACTGCCCCCTGCCCCAAATCTTCTGGTGTCCCTGCCCTGTCTTCAGCAATCAGTCCCCCATTAGCATTTCAATGAGAAAAATGCCACAGTGATAAGAAATGAACAGGAGAGATAAAACCAAAAAACCCAACCCCCATGTAAGAGCAGACCTCAAGGGGATTCTGGGAAGCCAGTGAGACCCGAGAGCACAGCACTGGCATGTTGGGCACTTAACCTTTAGATAGCTCTTAGCTTCTGTCCAGGGCCTGCATGTCAATAAGGCCTAGAGGAAGTCTGTACACACTAACTTTCACCAAGGAACAGAACTACCTGAGTGTGCTATTAATGATTTTGGGTTTCTGAATTTCCTAGCAGCATGCCTGCTAGGTTTGCTCTTTGCAAGGGAAAAGATCATTTTCCCACCAGCTGATAGGTGGGAATTACAAACAATTTCTGAGCTGCGTTCCCTCTCAGGGACACATCTGGGTGTTTTCTACCCTGCTCCACAATATGGAGATATAGAGTCTCTCTATCTCTCTGTCAACCAATGATATAGAGAGTTGTTATCACTGAAGTCTAGGCATTCTTGTACTAGGCACGAAGAAGAAAGCATTGTACTAAGTTTGTACTAAGCATTGTTGTTGTAAGAGCGTTGTACAGAAGCATTGTACGAGGCATTAAGCCTCGGGCCTGGAACATGGAGCCGATCATAATAAAACTATCTTAAGGCTTCTGATACATGGAGTCAAAGTCTTTATGCATGAGAGAAACAACCAATACAATTGGAAACCCCTCATGCAGAAAACAGCAACAATTGGCACCCAAAACGTGGAGAACCAGCAACACCTGAGTGTGCCCAGCTTGTGTTTAAGAGAGATGACTTTGCCCAGCAAAAGTTAGACCTCGGTTATGGCTGCTGCCTGCCAACACACTAAGCTGCTGAGCCCAAAAGAGGGGCCACCAGCCAGCATGGTGCACAGAGCCCCACTCACCCTCAGGGGGGCCCTGTAGGCAGTTCCTGGAGCCACCTGGAAGGTGTTCCCATGCTCAAGGGGATATTTGTGTTCCCTACTACTAAGTGAGAATGTGGTTAGCTTGAGGTCATGACATGTTCTAGTCAGATAAATGCAGGAGCTAAAAGGACATCCATCCATGCTATGCTGGCTGCTTCCGAGAGGAGATATCTTGGAGCCTGAAAAGTCAAATGGTTCCAGGCTCCACTCATTTGTCTTTCAGTTGAAAACTTTCTGGTGCCTTGTCTCATTCACAGGGGAATCTCACCCCTAGCACTTTCATTTTGCTTTTAAGATAGAAGAGGAAAGGACACATTCTTTTCATTATTTTCATTCTTTTTCATTCTGTAAATCTTGGAACAGAAAACTGTGTGTCTGTTTTATTTGTTGATGTTATTATAATTTTCTTATTTGGGAGATTAGGTGTTATAGATGAGTCACGAAATTGTTGTCTCTCAAAATTTAGGAGTGATGTTGCTGCAGTGTGTCCCCCTCCCAGCATTGTTGTAGTCCTGGTAGTCCGGGCATTTGGGGAGGGGCAGGCTGGTCACTGGAGACACGGCATGGCAACACCTGACCTCCAGTCAAGTTACAAGAAAGCAGCCAACACCAATGGACAGCGACAAGGAGTTAACAGACAGACTGTGGGAGGGGTTAAGGTTGCCTGTTGCAACACCAAGGGTATAAAAGGCAGAGAGCAGCCACCTTGTAGATGAGGCGGCCACATGGTAGGCAGCCACGAGGGCAGCTCCCAGGCCTGTTTTTCTTTATTTAGTCCTTTTGCTGTATTTTTGTTAATGTTTAATAAACCTTTTAAATTTTTAAAGGGAGCAGTCGTTTCTCACATAGGCAAACTTTCCCTAATGAAAGTGAGAACACCCACTGCATGTTTAAAGCAAAAATATAAAAGAGAAGCTATATAAATGGTTTTGCTCTGTTTTTGAGAGGGAATCTGAAGAGGAGGTTTGTGAATGAAGTCTGAGTTTTAAGGAAATGCATTACACTTGTGGACTTTAAAGTGAAATCTATGGTTGCTGTGCTCTGCTCTGATATCCTTTACATAGACCTTTTTCTCTTTTCATCTCAGACAAGGTTGTCCTTCCTTTCTTATCCCAGGGAATTGCCAGTGAGGTTTGAATAGAGTCATTTCTTTTCCTCAGTTCAGAAAGTGGTACCATTTCTTTCGCTGAGTCACTTATGCATGATGGGAGCTTTAAAGACACAATTTTCAAAGGTGGCTGGGGATTTGACTGCTCAATTAAACTAAGAGAAACTGAATCTCCCAATCCTCTGAGGTGCTTTGGGAAAAATCTCTTGCTAAATGTAGCAGCTTAATGATGATCTAAAGATACATAAAGACATTTTCATCTCTTTTTACTGAAAAGTCAAGGGCTACTTCCACACAGTGGAAACTTGACAGGCATTAAAGAACATCACAAACTCCACAGAGGCAAATCTCACTCCATTCTTCTGGACTGCAGCTCAGTTAGTGGGCCTGCTGTTTCTTTCCTGAAGCATGGCTAAATTAAAGGGCTAGGGCAGTATATCTGCTGTGCTTTGGAGCTGCCTTTCCACAGGAAACACAGAGATTGGCACATCAGAGGTCTGCAGCACACTGTTAGGATACAGAAGTGTTCATCTGGGTCATGTGGTTTGATGCAAGTTCACATCTCCGTATTTCCATTCCTATTCATAAGTAAAATAAGAATTGGCACTAGAACACTGACATGAAAGCTGTCAGAGCACTGAGGGCACCAGGTGCCCCTAGTTGCTCTAACCACCCTCTGCCCATTGGCCCAGCAGTCCTACTTTGGCTCAGGCATTGGCAATCTCTACAAGGGTTTTACAGATTGTTTAGTTTTATTAGTATGTGTCCTGCTGTCCTGACTGTATCTCAGGGTTGTCTTGCTGCTGTGGAATGGCCTGGTACAGCGAGTCTGTAATCACTCCAGAGGACTTAGCTATCCTATCGCTGTGTACATAATTGAAAGCTTCTTAGTTCACAGGTTTGTTTGGTGCAATACATTTTTTTCACTTAGTCACCCTTGATTGATTTAATTTAAAGCTGTACAAATGAGCTTGATGAGTCATGTGATTGAGAAACATGGTAAGAATCAGAGCACTAGCTGGTGGGTTGTTCTGTTTATTGATAAGCTGTACTTCCCTTAGCATGAGCTATAAACAATAGATGACTTATGGAAAGAAAATTTGTAGAAAATTATGGATACTATCTAGGTAGAGGTTGTCTGTGACATTCAGAAAACATGATTTGTACAAATTCTGAAGCTGACACCATAGTAGAGGATTGCAAAACGCATCCATCTCATAGCTCCCTTATGTTTTTCTAGGCCGAATCTGTGAAGTGGTTTGGCTTCAGTAATAATACAATCCAGATGTTGGCCTATAGGAAGCAAAAGTACTTACTAAGCAGAGTAATTCACCTTTTTTCAGTGATGAAGTCACTAGATTCTCCTCACCTGGTGAGAACAGAACACACTACACTGAACAGTAGCAGGAAGCTCTGCATCTTATTAAAGGGCTCACTTATACAAGTTGCCGACAGCCACCCAATAATGGCATCAAGCTTTGTTTTTGCTGAGTATTCATGGTGTGGAAAAGGGGGAATTTGGATTCATTTTACCTTACAGGCCAAAGTTTCTTGAAATCTGGTGTATTCACTAAGCAGGACACAAATTGGGGTGATTTGCTGTGACAGAGCATGCAGTCTGTCAGCAGTCCAGTGGTTAAGGGAAGGGGGAAAATTTGGGATTTATTTGCTTGGAGAATATCATATCTAATTGTTAAGGAAACTCCTTTTTCCCTCGAGAAAAGGCAAGCTAGCATGATTCTGCATCTGCAAGCTTTCTACAGCACTTGGATTTTGCTCTAGATCATTCCATGAGTACATTCTGCTGATGTTTACACAGTTGTAAATTCTGTAACACAAAGTCCATTCAGGAGTGAAACTGGGAGCTGCATCCTGGTGCCACCTTTTGTTTTCTGTGCAGTTCAGTGCATGCTAGCTCCCAACCTATCGTCTGGACATTTTATGAGTTTCCTGGGTGCAAACTGGCAGAAGTTCTTCTTCCCAGGGGAAAGCTCATTTCCCGTGCTCAATTCTCAGCACAGAATTCTGTAAACTTATCTCCAAGCTGTGTTTTTCAAGGACACAGGTGGTGTTTAGCTGCCCTGTCTCCCAATATAGGAGATGTGGGTTTTTTCTTTCTTAGCCAATGATGTAGAGAATTGTTATCACTGAATTGTAAACATTTCTAGCATTCTTGTACTGAGCATAAGGAAGTAAGCATCTAAGCTCTGTACCTGGGTACATAATAGCCCAAGCCTTCTGAGCAATGGAGTCATCTTAACAAATCATATTAAGCTTTCTAATATTAGAGTCAAAGAGTCCTGATTCGCCTTCAGACACAACAATACCCAACCTACTGACACCTCAACCAGGTGTGGGACACACCCCAAGAGCAGTGCAACTCGGGTTGCGGCTTTAGAGCTGATGCTCTACAGCACTGATGGATTTAGGCAACAAGACAAAGGTAAAAAGTGAAGGAGAGACTCTTTCTGCGGGACACAAAAAGGCTTTATTGACCCAGCGGGGATCCAAGCAGAAGGAGCCAAAAAAGAAAGGGTACATCAACTTAAAT
>VWZP01005342.1:91836-106444 GCA_013396995.1 Dicaeum eximium | reverse complement strand
GGGGGGGGTGTCACTATCTTCAACCAATCAGGGAACTTTGTGGGTGGAGTGGAAGGAGGGATAACATGATACAGGAGCCAATGGGAGAATTGAGGGGAGGGGAAGGAGATAAACCATCCAACAGGATAACCACATTTCAGTAACTGACAAGGAACATTCTAGAAATATAGGCAAGGTTCTAGGTGATGGGCAGGAGAGGAGGGCAGGGCTTACAACGATGGATAGGGAAAGGACTGGAACAAGGAGAGGGTATTACCAAAAGGGGAAAACTCTGTGGGAAGAGATGACAACAGGGGCAGACCAACTGCGGGGAAATCAACTTGGATCAAACCACCAAGGTAATAGAGGATATGGGATCTCTTCAACCAGGAATGCCTTCCCCTTAGATGCTCCCCCAAAATTGGAATTTGACAGTAATAGATATAAAAGACAGTTTCTTCTAAATTCCCCATGACCCTGCAGATGCTCCATGGTTTCCCTTCTCAGCTCCCACCACCAACCAAGAAGCCCCAATGAAACACTGCCACTGGTGGGAATTACCCCAGGGCATGAAGCACAGCCTGACCATTTGCCAGTGGTATGTCGCTTCATTGCTTCCCCAGTGCGCACCGAGGTGGGGGAAGCCATCATCCATCACGACATGGATGATGTGCTTGTGTGCGCCCCCAATCAGGATATACTAAGTTGTGTGCTTGACAGTGTTATCAACGTTTTGATTGAGGCAGGATTTGATCTCCAGAAGATGCCCCCTTGGAGGTATCTTGGACAGATGTTCAACAGATGTTCAACAAATGCCCCCTTGGAGGTATCTTGGACTGGAGATCACCAAGTGGACCATTGTTCTGCAAAAATTGGCTATGAATAACAACCCAAAAACCTAAATGGATCTCCACCAACATTGTGTGTGGGGTGATTTTAAAGTGTGTGGGACTTTAAACTGGGTAAGGCCTTGGCTAGGCATCACCACTGAAGACGTAGCCCCCTGCTTCAATTTATTGAAAGGGGGAGAGGAGCTCAGTTCTCCTAAGGCTCTTACCCCAGAGGCACAAACAGCCTTAGCGAAGGTACAAGTGGCCATGTCCACCAAACAGGCCCACCATTGTCAGCCAGACTTGCCATTTTTCTACATCGTACTTGGGAAACTGCCACACCTCCATGGCCTCATATTTCAGTGGGACCAAGGGCAGGGGGACCCACTCTTGATAATAGAATGGGTATTCCTCAGCCACCAGAGGTCCAAAAGTATAACAAAGCCACAAGAATTGATGGCTCAATTGATAAGGAAGGCCAGGGCCAGAATTCGAGAGCTGGTGAGATGTGACTTCACATGCATTCACTTGCCAATCACCTTGTAATCAGGTAAGCTAACAAAAGAGGTCCTAGAACAACTAATCGGGGAAAGTGAGGTACGCCAATTCACCCTAGACAGCTACACAGGCCAGATTTCGGTTCACACTCCATCCCATAAACTGTTTAATTTGGCATTCAAATTAATTCCAAAACA
The DNA here is from genome assembly GCA_013396995.1 of Dicaeum eximium. NCBI lineage: Eukaryota > Metazoa > Chordata > Aves > Passeriformes > Dicaeidae > Dicaeum > Dicaeum eximium. The sequence continues at coordinate 104,940 of VWZP01005342.1, read as the reverse complement.
AAAAGAAAGCAGGAAACCCCTCAATGGAGCCCTAACTGTATTTACAGATGCATTTCCACAAGTCTGTAAGGACTTGGAGGGATCCTCAAACTCAGCAGTGGGAGATGGATGTGGAAGTTGTTGAGGGTTCTTCTCAGATCACTGAATTGGCCACAGTCTTTAGGGCCTTTGAGAGGTTCCCTGAACCTTTTAATTTGGTCACTGCTTTGGCCTATGTAGCTGGTGTGGTGTCTAGGGCGGAGAATGCAGTCTTAAAGGAGGTCTCCAACTGCAACCTCTTCAGGTTGCTCTCGAGACTAATCCATGTTGTCTCCCACCGAGAGCAACCATTCTACGTGATGCATGTGAGGTCACACACCGACCTACCTGGCTTCATTGCTGAAGGACACAAGAGCAGACACCCTGGCCGCCCCAGCAAACTTGGATAAGCTGCCGGACATCTTCCAGCAAGTCAAGATGAGCCATCAAAATGTGCCACCAAAATGCGCCTGGCCTGGTGCATCAACTCCACCTGACGCGGGACCAGGCCAAGGCCATTGTGGCGACATGCCCCGGTTGTCAGTGGCATGCAGTACCGACAGTGAATGCTGCAGCAAACCCAAGAGGCCTTAAAAGCTGCGAGGTGTGGCAGACAGATGTCACCCATATCCCGCAGTTCGGGAGACTCAAGTATGTCCACGTATCGGTGGATACCTTCTCGGGAGCATTCTTTGCCTCTGCCCACACAGGAGAGAAGGCTAAAGACACTCAAAAACACCTGGTGCAAGCCTTCTCTGTGCTGGGGATCCCTAAGGAAATCAAAACGGACAATGGTCCAACCTATACCACCGAGGCCTTCAGGGAGCTCCTGCAGCAATTGAGAGTAAGATGTAAGACGGGCATCCCTTACTCCTCCACAGGTCAAGCCATAATTGAGCGAACCCATCAATCGCTCAAGAGAGTTTTGGGGCAACTAGATGGCAACACTGTAGGCGATCCACCGAACACCAAACTCTGCAAGGCATTGTTCACCATTAACTTCTGGAATTGCTCTTTTGAACAGCTCAACGCACCTGTTGTTAGGCACTTCCATCCCGCCCAGCAGCTCAAGAAAAGGGAATGCCCCCCAGTCCTGATAAAGACTCCAGAGCTCGGTAAAGTTGAGGGCCCTTTTTATTTAGTGACCTGGGGGCGTGGATATGCTTGCACGTCCAAGCCCTCAGGACTGTGGTGGGTGCCTCAGAAATGGGTGAAACCCTATATGCCAAGGCTGACACGAAGCGATGTGACTGTGACTGTGGATTGCGACAGAAGATGCCGGTGGGAGGAAGCGGAGTGACCCCATCCCCTGTGACCTAACCTTGTTTCCCTTTCCCAGTTAAGATGTTCCGTTGACAGTTTCCTTTGAAAGACTTATTCTTTACCCCTTTAAAGTTGTTCAGATTTTTCCCCAGGAAGTCACCTCCTGGTTTTTAGAATCATGCTGCTCCCCTTCATCAACACAATCATCCTTTTGAGCCAGCTAGTTGACGCATGGATCCCACAGATGGATTTAGGCTGTGCAGTAGCCAAAGAAATCCTGAACATCAGCTACCCCTGGTAGTAGCAGACCGGCATTGCTGGTGGTGCTCTCAGGGGCAAAGGGACAGCCCTCTTACACCCAGAGGGCCCCATTCTGGCAGAGGACCATTCCTGTGACCCCTGCTCAGGTGGCTAGGAAGGGTGAGTATCCCCCAGACTGGGATGAGGTTGCTTACCAATACGGGAAAGGACAAGGAGAGGCTAGTGCCCTTTCCTTTGGACTAGCCCCTGGGCCCTTATTTTCTAAATTGCCTCTTTGTCACGGGAGGGGTAGGTTATTGGTGGGTCGATTTAGGGATTTCCCAGGTTAGAATGGGTGTGAAGTTGCCGACCCAGCGGAAGGGGATTTACCTCCAAGTTGTGAGTGTCCTAGAGGGTGGGAATAAAAAGTTCTCCAAGGGATTGTTAAACAGGTTTGTCCGGTGGGTGTTCCTCCACTTTCTAAAAGTGTCCCCTGAGGATGTTATCATCGTCCCCTTTTGGGATGCAGTGGGGAGAAAATTAAGTCAATTGGCAGGACAGGGTGACACTTCCACCAATAAATTTTTCCACACTTATTAGATGATTCCTTTCACGGCTCTTTTATGAGCATTGGTATCTTGTCTTGAGCTCTGCAAGCTGAAGTTAATTGACAATACTGGTAGCCAAAGCTATTGCCCCAACAGAGAATGCATGTAGGGAGAAATCCAAATCACACAATGTCCTAGGGTGACTTTATGATGCTTGTATCCCCAAATTGTCTGTTCTGTTTATACTGGATGTTATATTCTGTGCCTTCAAGACTGGGTCAGAGAGTGAAGGCGGGGAGAAGCAGCAGCACAGAGTTTGTTATCAGAGACTGCACCCGCTCCCCCACATTCTGCTGGACTGTGGTGTCTGGCCTGACTGTGCAGCATGGATGGAGCAGAACAGGGCTCTTCTTTGCTTTTTAGTTAGTTTTAGCTAGCTGAGGCAGAGAAGTTTTCCCTGGAAAACTGGACTGTTTTTCTGTCCCTTTTCTTGGAACTGTTTGAACCTGCTCCGGACTGGGGACCCGGGGAAGCTCCGAGCCTGCACTCTGCGGCCCGCCAGGGCCCACTCTGGCAGCAGCCTTTCCAAGGGCCTGAGGGATTGATAACAGAGTGACCACCCACAGCAGAGACTTTCTGAATTTGTCATCTCTTCAGAGTGGCGAGGAATTTTGTCATCTGGTATTGTTCATTTTTTGTGCTGGGGAGTGCTTTGCCTGTTAAATAAACAAGTTTTTTTCCACTTCTCTCCGGGGAAATCTTTCCCGAACCAGTCAGGGGGAGGAGCCATGTGGGTTTGTTTTCTGGGGTGGGGGCCTTTTGGAGGTTTCTCCCAAATTTGCCCTAAACCAGGACACACACTCAAGTTGTAGAAAGGATATCTCTGTTGCACTACAACCAACAAGTTGCCCCAGGAAAATGCAGGCAGTGTGTTAATCTGCCTTCCCACTTGTTGTCTATAGATTTCAGCCTATTTCTAGCTAGTGGTTCCTTTTAAACTATTCCCTGTATGGAAGGATTTTTGTTAAGGTGGAAGCCAGACCAGTCACTGATTTTTCAAGAGGCTTGTTTTGTTTTATTAAATCTTGTGCAGAGTTAAATACAGGAGCCCTTGGTACAAGGGAAGGTAATTGTTTTACAGACCTGGTCTGTAGAGAACTTAGTGGAGATAGCTTTTAATAAGAAGCATCTGGAAGGATGCCACGATTTAATTGGAAGGCCATCCCGTGGAGCAAGGCACATGCTAAAACAGGCGGATGTGGATTGAGCCCTGCACTGTCCAGTGTGGCCATGAACATGTCATCCTGTGACAGCAGTTTTCTGGCCCAAACAGGTACCTGCCCCAGCAAGTCTTTCTCGGCTCCTGCTGGGAATATTTTCTGGAATGCTGTGAGAGGCTTCCCAGCTGTGTGCCTGCAGGCAGGCTTGCCCTTGGAAGGGCTCCACGTGTCCGAAATGAGGTTCACGGCTTGTGCCTTGCTGTTCTTTATGTTCAAGGGGTGCTTACAGGACCTGCCAGCAGCACTCTGTGTAACCTGAGTATCACAGCTCTGCTGGAAAACCACAGGAACCAGGAAAACTCTGCTGCCTAGGTGGAGCTGGGAAGATGATGGAAGTTCACTAAGCAATCTTTCATTGAGAAAATGGCTAGATGAGCTTTTCCTGCCCTTGTTTTTAAGTAAGTGCTTTGGTTTGATGTTGATTTAGGAGTCACAGCAGTGCCGATCCCTTTCCTTATCTGGTGTGATAGGCATGAGTTCTGTAACTGGCTTCCTATGATCAAGGGTGGGCACATGTTCATGGCAGCAGCTCTCCTAAGAGAGAAACTGGAGCCTGGATCTAGGAGTATTGTGGAGCTTGGCAGACAGCTGTTTCTCCCAGGTCAATGCAGTGCCTTGTGTTTCCAGCATGTTTCTTCTAGTGAGGTGACACCACCTGGTGCCAGCCTGCAAAGCTGCCTCTTTCTCTCTGGATACAGCTACCAGCTAGGAGCCTGTGCTGGTCGTGCACTAAAGCTCAGGCAGGGAAATTCAGGCATCAAGGACTCGAGTTTCTCTTACCAGAATTCCTATATCTGGGTGGCAGGGTTGCACACAGGGTATGGGTTTAGGTAGATGTGCTGAGTGCCTTCATGAAATCCTGACCATATTTGGCAACTGGGAGATGAGAAAGCAAGTACTTCTCTGCTCTGCACCTGATCTGGTATTTTGTAGGAGGTCATAAGATCACCAGCAAATAAGAGATGACTGTCTCCAAACCCCAGAGATATAAAATCATGCCAAGGGGTGAGGGGAGGGAAGAAAGTGGGAAAGTGTGGAATACTTCATGACTCCTTATTTCAGCTGTAATAGATTTAAAAGTAAATAAATAAACAAAAACAAACCCCACAAAACCAAAAACAAACAAAAACAAACAGAAAAACTCACTTACAAAACAAACCAAACAAACAAATAAAACAAAAAACCCATAACAAAAGAACAACAACAAAAACCCCACAGCTCGCATGTCCTCCCACCACAGTAACAGGTATTTCCCTTCTGTGGTAGTCTGATAGATTTAGGGGTTTTCTGGAACACATTATTGGAAACGGCTCCTTTACAGCCTACAACTTTAACTGCTAGAGAAAAAAATCAGTGTAGCAGCAACTTAAATAACAGTGAGGCATAAAATCAGAAACAGACACTCAAGCTTGCTATAAAAGCAGGCAACAAAGAAGCTCTGAAAAACTACTGTTATTTCTAGATAATTTTTGTGAGCATAAACAGCCAAGCTGAAGTGGAAGTGACCATACAGAATCTTCAGCTGTGAGAGAACAGGTCTTGCAACTTGGTCCATATGAGAAAAACAAAAACCTGCCCTCATTATCAGCTGGGTCCTGGGGAGCTGTTCTGTGAGCAAGGGCAGAATTGTTGGCAGTTTTACTTTATCTCCATGGTCTTTGATTTATATTGGATATAGCAATGCATTGCCATTTGCTTGTCAGTTTGTTATGACTTCTACCTGCAGTTTCACAATCTCTTTATAAGGTTTTCCATCTCTTTTTGCTCTGATAATAGATATCAAGACAATCTGGAAACTTGTCTTTAAATGTCCAACTGTGTCTCCAGGACTGGTAAAATCTGTCTGGCACTTCCTAGCATGAAGCAAACACATAAGCAAGCAGAAACAAAATGTCATACTCAGATATGAGTGGATTTACTGAAGAAGAACCCAAGATCTGGGCAGTTTGCTGGCAAAACTCAGCTAGAAAATACAGATTGGAGGAAGTTTTACCATTTCCGTGGCTCCAAAGTTATGTCACATTTCTTTAATGCCATACAGCTGCTATAGGGCTGGTAGTGCTTTCAAAGATGCTTTTACCTTGCAGGCAACCACAGACTGTATTTGGCAGAACCAGCCTCTGACAATACTTAAGCACAGACCACAGCGTGTGGCAAAATAACTGGTAGCAACTGCCAGAAGAAACCCATTAAAATAATCAGCTGTTTATTCTGATGCTTAATGAGTCAGCAGTTAGACTGTTGCAATTTTACATTTACTGAAACATTTAAGAGCTCTTCAAGGCAAATGACAGTAAACTGGGGTAATACAAGTCTTGTGTTTATTTAGAGCTTGCCTTCAGGTACCTCCTTAGAGCTTGTCAGCACAGGGGCCATGGGGAGCTCAGAAGTGTGAGACTGCTCCAGAGGGAGAACAAGTCGAACCACAAGACAGTAAGGCTTGGGAGGGGCGTTTCTGTCAGGCACTGGAACAACAGCTGCTGTTCTAAACATCAGTTTCTGCTGTTGTCAACCTGGAACTCCCTGGGGTTTTTTTTATTTTTGACCTAAAAACTGATGTGTGGAGGCACAGATACTTGTTTTAAAAAAACAATAAAGTTCTTTGGCTTGGAGGATGAGGGCTGGGTAGAAGATGATTGTAATTATTTCAGTGGAATTCATAATAATGAAAGATGGTGCTCTAGAATGAACCTGCTCAGACTCACCTATTGAAGAGTGGGGGTTTTTTTGTTTCTTTGTTGGTTTTTGAGATTTTTCTTTAATTTTTTTCCTAATTTACTAAAGGACTAAATTTTTAGGAAGCTTGCTAGAGTTAATCGCTTGTTAGAAACATAAGGTCAGTGGCCCCGTTATGGTTTGACTGGCAGTGGTTTGAACAGATCCCAGCAAAATGAAGGATTGCTTTACTTGTAGCTGATGCTTTTAAGTTTAAATGAAGCTTTGTTTCCTAAGGTCATTATGATACCAAGTGCAATTTCTTTTCTAACGAAGTTAGGTCCAGAGACATTTTTGATTACTCCAAAAAGATTCTCATTTAGACTACAGGAATTAAAACGCATATCTGTCAAAGTGTTTGCCCCAGGTCACCTGAATTTAGCTTCATTATCTTAGCAGAGCCAACTTCCCTAAGAAAATGTAATTCAGGATGGAGAGTTTCATTGGGGGATACATGTAGCTAACATAAAAGTACATATATTTGCAGAATTATGTACATATATTTGCTTATGTACATATATTTGCAGAATATCCAAATAAATCCTGGTGTGAGGATACAGCACTTGGAATAAATGCAGTGATGCCAAACTGTTGAGGGAAGAAGGGGACTTGGAAGGTCCCAGAGGACACTTCATCCCAGAGGATGGAGTTAATGGGAACATGAAAAGGAGTGAGGTGTAGGACACAACCACAACAGCTACCTGATCTTACTGTTTCTTGATGCCTCAGGTTAGCACCACTTGAGAGAACTCAGGTAGTGAGTGAGCTGTGGCCATGACAGTGATAGCACTTGAGTACCTCTGAGGGGAAGGGTTTCATCCACTGAAAATTTTGTGTTGAAAGGCATCTTCTGTTCAGAATAGTGTGCTTTGAGCAGTGTGTTCATGAGCTGTGATGGTGCCCAGCACAAATCCTGTTGCCTAGCCAGAGGTTTGGCCAATGTCTGGTTGGAAATGCTCTATGTTGACACCACTGTGTTAGAGCTGTGCTGCAATCCAGGATGTCTTTGAGAATTTGGAAAAAACCTTGGCTGTAGGATTTAAGACCAGGCATCCAGTCTTTTCTCAGCAAAGGTGAAGAAGAGAGCTATGCCATTCTATGGGGCATAGTAATTCTGAATTCAGAAGCACTCAGTTGGGGCAAACTCTGCTCTGGAGCAATTATTTCAGTTTGCAGTTGTATTAAGGGCTTCCTTAAAGACATTGATGCAGTGTCATTCATGTCATAAATAATGGTAATTTATAATGGTAATTTATAATAATTTATGATAATAATGTAGTAAATTTTAGGACTTAATACAAAGGGGTTTGAAATCTTCAAAAACTCAGACAGTGATGGCAGAACAGTGTTCCTGTCTTTATCAGCTCAAATCTAAATTCAATATGTCACAAGAAGGTGTGCAGAAACATCTCAACAAAAATTTCACAAAGCAGTCGGAGTAAAAGTGTGTTTCATTTCAGATGTGCACCAGCACCACTTCTCCTGGCCTCTGTAGTGGGTTATACAGAAGCTAACATTCCTTCTGGGAACGTGCTGATACCTGCTCAGGATGAAGCTGATACACCTAACTTACTACCTGAAATAAAAATACTACCCAGAGTAATTACCCCAACAAATGTGTCAGAAATAGATACTTAGAAATAATAATTGCAATGCCAGTATTTCATGACTTTAAACATTCTGTCTTCTCCTCCAGAGCTCTCCTAGCAAGGTAGGCCAGCCCAGGCCCTGCAATGATCATGTTTAACAGCAGCATAAGGAGAGCTGACAGTCACTGTTCCATCCCACGTTATTCAGTATAGCAACACACCCAAAATGAGCTTGGAATATATATATATTCACTGGATAATGTCTGTATTGCATTAGCAAGATTTGACACTAATGCCAATGCTTCACTAGAAGAAACACAAGTAGGCTGGTTCAACGTGCATTTAGCACTGCAAGATTTCTAGCACACAGAGAGACTTGTGTTGCTGCTTGACAGGTTTGGCTATCTCAAATCTCTGCTCAGTTACAGGGGAGGTGCAGCCAGCAGCGCTGCCTTCCCTCCCTTGGCTGCACTGGGGTCCTGCTGCAGAGACCGATTCTTTGTGTACAGGCACGGACATTTAATCTTCAGCCCCGTTTCTTTCGAGGTCTCCCTTGGCAGACGCTGCAGAGGAGAACAGAAACGGGGGGCTGTGGCTTTGCTGGGCAGCTGAATGGGGCCACAAAGCCAACACTCCTGACGCCGCAGAGCTTGCAGAAGTCTGGAGGGGGGGAAGTTGTTGCCGTCTCGTACGTGGCAACCCGACTTAATCACCGAAACTTAACAACACCGAGATCAAGCGGCAAGAGCGCCTGTTTCAATAGCAGCAAAACCCGCCCGAGCCGGGGTGTCTCGGAGCGGTGGCACTTCGGGCGGGCCCTCCCACCGGGCGCAGGTGTTCGACAGCAAGCCGGGAGCGAGGGAAGGGAGCCAGAGCGAGCCGGGAGCGGACACTTGTCCTTGGGCGGCGAAGCGGGGCTGTACGGGACAGGGACCGCTCGGGACAGCGAGGGCTCCCGTGGCCAGCGGGACGGTCCTGCCGCGCTCCGCGGGCTGAAATAAAGCTCAGGCTCGTGTCAGCCACGGAGCTCTCGCTCACAGGCACCTTTGTGTTTTCAGAGCTTGGATGCAGACCTGGCTGACAGTTTAGGTCACGCCCGGCCGGAAGATGCTTCTCAACTCTCGGGCACGCTGGGAGAGGGGGAAACGCAGACACCGCCACTGGACCCTGGCAGCTCCTTCCCAGCCTGTGCTTTCTGACTGCCAGAGATTTTAGGGACTGCCTGTCTCAGAGGATGGTCAGAGAAACAGAGATTTCCTGTGACTGGGTGCAACACACCTCCTTGGCAAGACAGTAAAACCACCCCAGTTTTAGGTCACCGCGTCCAATTCCATATCCGGGTTTTTTCACATCAATGGCAGCTTCTTGCCAACAAGTTCATAATATTCCTAAGCACTATATCCATCAGTCCAAACTGGTCCACAGCTGCAGCTGTCAAGGTGGATTTCTGCTTCATAGTGCCCCGCGGTGAGTGATGAGGAGGCTGATGCTCCAGCTGATGTCCAGGCACAGCCCTCGTTACCTGTGGCAGGGATGTGGCTCTGCTGCCTGCTTCTGTCACAGCCATTTTATAAGTTTCTTATATGAAAACTTGCTGGACATTTTCCTTCCATGGGAAAGCTGACTTCTCTGCAGATTTCTGTAAAAACAAACCCATGTCTGTGTGTAGACTCAAGGACAACAGATGCATTCCTTTGCTCTGTCTCCTGATACAGGAGATGTAGTTTTCTCTTTCTAGCCAATGATGTAGAGGTTCTTATCTCTCTAGCTTTGTAAGCAAGAGAGAGTCTTGCTCTGACATGGTGGAGGAAAGATGTAACTCTGAATGTGGGTAACTTAGCCCTAAAACCTTCTGAATAATGGAGTCATTCTAATAAATCATATAAACCTTCTGATACTGGAGTCAAGGAGCCCTCATTCACCACCCAACGCAAGACCCAGAGAAACAAACATCATTTCCGACACACCCATGTCGCTTTTAAAACAACATGCTTCCAGCTGGACTCTGGGGCTGAGCCAGGGAGAAACACCCAGGTCTCAGCTACACGGAATACTAAAGCCTTATGTGCACAGCAGGAACTAAAGCACTTGCACCATCCAGGACTAACTGGCTGCCCTCAGCCACGTGACTCAGTTTCCTTTCTATCTGAAGGGCCAGAACTGTGATATGTTCTCTCCTGTTTCTGATTTCTTTCCAGGCTGTGGAGATGCACATACAACCCCTGGCATAGCCACGCTGAGTTCCTTTCTGCTGCGTTGGCTGGGAAGCCGTCTGACAGAGCCACCTGTGCTCAGGCAGCTGGTGAGTGGCTGTGACCTTCCCGGAGTGTGCGGGCCACTCAGCCCTTCACAGAGGCAAAGGAGACTTCTTCCCTTTGGCTCTGAGCTTCTACTTTCAGTTGTTGCAGTGCGCCTTGGGCAGCTGCTGTGAACAGCAGGGCTTTGTCCCATCCGAGTACACGCAAGTTCATACCTCTGTCTGTGACACCACCACTGCCAGGACAGACCCTGCTCCCTCTCATGACCAAGGCACGAGCTGAGACACACAGACTTCCCAGTTGCTCACTGATATGAATAAAGAGATGGGCCATTTACCAGCTCGGAATTCACGCACAGGTTCCGGTTTGGAGTTGCCGTTTACACTGTTTGATTTGCTCTTTTGGGGGTTGGTTTGGTTGTTCGATTGTTTTGCCCGGTTTGCCCCCACTCACCCCTTGCATGTGCTCCTGTTTTTGCCTCCTTTACTCCCCTTTTTTGTCTGCAACCTGTCCCCATTCGGTGCCGCACGGATCCCCACCATGGCTTCCCAGGAAACTTCCACAATCCCGGCATGGCTTGTGAACATATGTGTGTTAATGAGCGCACGTGTTCAGCAGATTTCGGCCGCCCCGGGGCAGTGAGTTATCGCCGAAACCGACCTAAAACGGCACCCCCGGGTCGGCGAGGACCTAAGGAAGCGGAGGACCCCGACTGGAGCCGGACGCGTCCTCACCATAACTTAACAGCACAGCAGTAGAATGACACCCCTAGACAACGAAGCCAACAGGAGGTCTCCTTATGACTCCTGCGAGGACGGGACCTCCAGTGCTGTCAGTATTGGCAAGACTGCGCAATCCTCCTCCTCGTCATCAACCACTGGGGGTGACGGTGGTGGCAGCGGCAGCAGCGCACCGCCCCCCCCCCATGAGCCCCTATTCTCAATAAAGAGCTGTCACTTAATAAAGGCCTTCAAAAGGGAGAACTGTCTCCTGGCCCTTTTATTTCTATCACTCCCTATTTCCCGTGTGGGTGCCCACTCCTCCTTATCTCCTAGAGGAACAGATTGCTCTGGATTACTGTCATTTTTTCCAGAGAAACTTTGATCCTCCAGGAGGAAGGTTTTGCCCAGCTCATAACTGATGGCTGCTGGGGCCTGGCTTCCCACATCTCTGCAATGCCAGGTGCCCTGCCTGCCCCTCTCTCCTGGTGCCTGCTGCAGAAGGCTTCTTGCAGGCAGCCCTGGCACACCACCCTCCCTGTGAAGCTGGGGAAACTGGCGCAGCACAGGGCTCTGTGATGAGGGAAACTCTGACTCGTCAGTTTGAGTGGACGGGCGGTCGGTGAGTGTGGACACGAGGCTGGTGTGGTTGGTGGAGTGCACAGCCCACTGCTGCTCGCTTTCGGGCAGGTTGGGCCAGGGCAGCAGCGTTATGTTGGACAGAGCCCTACACACCAGCACCTGGGCCTTGTCAGGGAGGCTCTGGGCAGGTGTGTCAGTGATCCTGTTGAACACCTCTGCACGGTGGGATGCTGATCAGGAACACCGGGCACACCGTGGTGGCCAGGGACACCAGCAGGTGACACAGAGAGAGCAGCAGCTTCTTCTGCACCTTGGAGCTGATGAGGGGGGTGATGGCCTCCAGCGCCGTGGGCATCAGGGAGATGAACTGCTCAGGGTTCTGCTGGTGCACTGCGCTGTAGCACTGGGCCAGCCAGTGAGCGTAGGCCTGCAGGGCTGCCAGGGACTGGGCACACCGATGAGATCAGGTTTTTAACAGAAGTAACATGGTCCTGAAGTCACAGCAGCTTACCTAACAGTCATAGTGTTGTTGCTTTGTTGCTGGGAGTTCAGGTGCAAAGCAGATAGGATTTCAGTAAGTTTTTGGTCTCTGACTTCTGCTTGCACTGTTTGAGCTGTAAGAGCCTTCTCAATTTTTTCCCCTAGAGCCTTTCCAAGTTCTTCTGCTTGGATAGTTGCCACCTGCTGTGGACTCACAATTTTGTTACAGGCATCAATCATTTCAGGCACAGTGGGTTTTTCTTTTCCCAGGGCTTTGATTACTCTTTTACATTCTGCACTGGCATTATTTTCGATAATGTCCCGTATCATTATTGGGTGAGCTATGTCATTGCCACACTGCCTTTCTGCTGCTTGGATTACCTGATCCACAAATGTGGTAAATGGTTCAGACAATTCTTAGCTAATGAGATTATAAGCTTTTTCAAAACTTCCTGCAGGCTGAATTTGTAAGAAGGCTCTGCGGGCCATCTTTTTAATGTCATCCAAAGCTGTTTAGGGTAAATTCACCTGATTATCATTCTGATCATCAGGAGGGTCACCAGTTAGCTTAGACATGGTAAGGACACAAAGGTCTGCATCAGTACTTTGTCTATAGGTTGTTAGTATGTCTGTAAGCAATCTTCTCCACTTGGGTTCCCACTGCATATATTGTGAATTTGTGAGGATTATACTAGCAAGATTTTTACAGTCATTTGGTATGAGTGTATGTCCTTCTGGGGTACTTCTTAGCAGCTGTTTAAAATATGGGGAGCAAATGCCACTGTCCTTTATTGCTTTCCACAATTCTTTTATCTCCTGAGATGGGATAGCCACCCATGTTTTAGGGTGACCGTCCTGCTGGCTAAATAGCACAGGCATAGCTAAAGGATTTAGACTTTCCTCTTTGCAAATTTGACGCTTTACTTCATGCCAGTCTGTTAATTGAAAAGTGTCAAAACAGTTCTGGGAGTTTTCAATTTTTGAGATTAATGCTGGCGAATTTGCAGGGTTGAGTGTGTCATTTTGGGTTGAGAAATTTGTCCCGAACACTGCGGGGACTTTGGAGCTGTTTGGGAACAGACTTGATTGTTTTACGGAATTCCTCTGCACCGGGACCGAAGGGCCAGCACCCGCAGGAGCAGAACGGCTCTCCGTCTGTCCTGTATCCACCGAAGCAGCTGTCAACGTTCCACTCTCCCCACCCCTCGCTGCACGGTTTGGTTGTTCGGCTGGGACTGTGCGGGTGAGTCGCGATACAAAGTAGATGTAGATGGTGCTAGGGCGGCGAGAGGCAGGGACACGGCCGGGTGTGCGAGGAGGTGCGGCAGCGGCGGGATGTGGCGGCGGAGGTGCGGCAGCGGCGGGATGTGGCGGCGGAGGTGAGGCAGCGGCGGGATGTGGCGGCGGAGGTG
>VWZP01005342.1:79943-91231 GCA_013396995.1 Dicaeum eximium | reverse complement strand
TTGCGGTAGGTTGTTCAGGCGGCAGCGGCAGCAGTTCGGTGGCGGCGGGCGGGGGGCCGGCAGGCAGGTCCCCCGGGGAGGCGGCAGGGGCCAGCAGTCTGGTGGTCCTGTAGCCAGAACTGGGGGCTGTACCAATCGCGCATGCGTGGGTTGCATCATTGCGTCAGCGTGGCGAGTCAGCATGGCGGCAGGCTGCGTGTCTGGCGGGTCGGGGGGCGCGAGGGACTGCAGGACTGAGGGAACGGGAGCCGGGGCCGCGGTGGTTGCTGGCCGGGCAGGCAGAAGCGGGACTGCCGTAGCGGTAGGGCCGGGAAGCCGAGCTGGAGCGGCAGCGAGCACCGGAGAGGCTGCAGCGATTAGTGCAGACGCCGCGGCGCCGGCTCGGCGGGCTGGGGCGCCGCATTTCTGTGCGCAAACGAGGCAGCGTCGGGTCCGGCGATCTGCGCGGGAATGCCGGCGGGGACGGGGGGTGGCACCGGGCAGCCCGCGGCAGGCACACGTGGCGTAGGAGGCACTGCGACTTCAGGGGACGGTAGATCCGCGGCGATGATGGACGAGGGCGGACCTGCGGCCGCTCTCGGCGCGGTAGCGGCGGGGGCGAACCGGGAGGCAGGAGGAAAGGCGGCCTCCTGGCTTTGCGGGGACGCGTGGTCGTAGGAGGGGTCACAACCGCGGGTGGCGTGGGGGCCGCGGGTGGCCACGCGAGGCTGTGGGGGCGAGCGGGGCCGCCGTGTCGTTTGTGGGTGGGGCCGGAGCAAGGGGTGGGGCTGCAAGAACGGGTACCGGGACCGCGCGGGCGGGAGGCGGAGAGGCGGGGCGTGTACCCTATTGCGGACTCGCAGCAGGAGCGGGTCTCGGCGGAGCAGCTGCTGTGGACGGCGCCTTCGCAGCAAACAGCTCCACCAGCGCTCTGCAAGCTGGGAGCAGCTGCGCGAGAGCAAAATCGCGGCGGGAGATACCATTAAAGAGCTGAACTCCGACTGTGTCCAAAAGTCTCTGGTTAAGACTGCTGAACGGTCAGTATTGGGGAAGTTGATCAACGTCCATTCAAAAAGGTTTTTTAGCTCCTGTTTTGGTAAGTTACTTGGACTGGAACGTAGTAAATGCTTTAGGCACTTACAGAGATCTGTTACGAGCAGAGTGGGTTTGTCCCATGTTTAGACCGGTGTGACTCACGTAGGTGTCGCAGAAGCAGGGTCCTCTGTCAGAGCTCCGTCGTGGGGGGCTGGCCAGGCGCTCCCGTCGGCGCTCAGGACGCTGCGTTTGGGTCCCTCCTCAGAGCTCCGGTTGTAAGCGTCGCTTGGCAATGGCTTTCTGTGCTCGGGACCTCCCAGCTGGGTCTGCACTCAGAGCTCGAGTGAGGGCGCTGCTTAGCCACACTCGCCTGTGCTCGGCCGAGGCAGGGTCCCTTCTCAGAGCTCCGGTCGGCGCTGCTTAGCAACGTCTCCGTGTTTGAGGGATGCCACAGCAAACTTCCTCAGAGAGCTCCAGGTAGCCACTGCGCAGCAGCGGCCACTTGTGCTCGAGGACTGCCAGGCAATTTCCTCTGAGAGCTCCAGGGCATTGTCACGTAGTAACGGACCCCCGTGCTCGAGGTGTGCCTCGGCAGGATTATAGAGCTCCGGTTTTACCGCTGCACTGCAGCGGTATGCTGTGTACACAACACCTTCCAGGTGGCTATAACCGGTCTTTTTTTAGTTACCGTCCATGGAGAAGTCTCCCACAGGTGGAAAAGCAGAATTGGCCCTTAAAACATGTTTGGGCACCAGTCTGTGGTAGCGGGGACAGGCAGTGATGGGACAGATGGAGACGAGAGATCTCTGGAGTCAAGGCTGGTCTTGGAGCATGAGGTTATTGCATAGGGCATGGGTATAGGGGCTCTGCTGAGAGCTGCCAGCCACAGCTCAGAGCAGGACCAAGAGAGAAGAGGAACAGAGGAGGGAAAAGAGGAAGAGAGCGGAGTTCCCGTTACAATGCATCAAATCTTTTTCTATACTGAATATTCTAATTTACACTAAGCAGTCTGGTACGAGATGCAAATCCTATAGTATTTACATACAGCCTATAAGAATAATTACGTTACCATACTGTGTTATATTTTAAACCCTAAAAACTACTCTTTGGACCCCTATTGCCAAGCTGGTAGGGTCTGCTCTGACCTTTGGACTCTTGGTAAGGAGAAGGGCATTGTTCAGTCAAAAGGGGATTTCCTTCAGCTGACCATACTATTGTTTTCTAGTTGTTCAGTAACTGAGGCTTGGCATCTTAGACATCGAAACTTGCCTTCAATTCTATTTCACATATAGGTTTCATATTCTCAAAATCTAAGCAGTCATATTTATAAGGCTTTCCTATTTCATCTTCCCCAACAAGTTTGGTCTGTGACTGCCGGGAGATTTGGGTTTTCCTTCAGACTTTTTAAATTTTGGTTTAGGTTTGTCTGTTTGCTTGTATTTCTAGGTTTGTTAGTGTTAGTTTGATGATAGCTTTGGTTTCTCTTGCAGTTTCTGCAGTGCAGGTTTCTAGGAGATCCCCATTCTGGGAGTTTAGGGGATGAGGTCCATCCTTGTGTCCCCAGGTGTGCTGTGGTCAAGCTCCCTCACCCTGGGGGTGTGATGGTGAGGCTTTGCCTGGGGTAATTCTTGTACCCACAAGGTTTAACCGCCCCGGTGTGGTGGTTCTTGCTCCCGGCACCCGATGACCATCTCAGGGGAACACTTGCTCATGAGGCTCTTTCCAAGGCTTGTGCCCGGCTGATGCTCTATCCCCCAGGCAGCAGGGAAGAGTAGCGAGGCCTCTCATAAGGAATCGTGAGTGAACCGAGCTCGGCAGAACTGAACCAAATTCGGCCGAACCAAACTGAGCTCAGCCGAACCCCACCTCCTGCTCTCGTCACCATTAATTAGTGCGACTACAGCTGCTGCTTAATGAGCTCCTGCCTGACCCCGCGCTCCTGTTCATGTCCGTGCAATGGCCGGGCCGCCGGCGGGACGAGCTGTGCGTGCTTAGAGAGAGGCGGCGCCGCTCTCCCGCGCAGCGCCTCGGCCCGGCCCGCGCCCCCTTCCGGGAACCGAACCGAACCAAGGTCAGCTGAATGGAGCAAGGGGCTCCGATTTCAGGCGAACCTAGAGAACAGCACTGAGTTGAGCCGAACAGAGCTGAGCTTTGCCGAATGCAGTGAGCGGCTCTGAGTTCAGCCAAACCCTGCTGACCCCAGCCGACCCTGGAGAGGGGCACTGAGTACACCCGAACTGAGCCGAGCTCTGTCAAACGTAGCAAGTGGCTCCGAGTTCAGCCGAACTGAGCCAAATCTAACCGAAAACAAAGCTTAGGGGCCAGGGATGGTTTGTTAAAGTTAAGGAATACAGTAAAGAGAGGGACATGAGAAAAGTAGGGAAAATTGGATTTACTGGAGGGTAAAGAGGAGCCAAAGCAGTTATGGGGTATGAAGTTCAGTGGGCTGAAACAGCAGAGGGAAGGCAGGAGGAAAACAGAGGCAAGGAGATAAACAGGGAAAATGCTTTGATCTAAAAGCCCATCACACGCGCTCATTAATGGTCACGAGAGCAGGAGCCTGGGTTCGGTGGAATTCGGTTCAGTTCGATTCTCTCTGAGCATTATCAGAGACCAAACGTGGCTGCCACTGTGCGG
Source organism: Dicaeum eximium (assembly GCA_013396995.1). Lineage (NCBI taxonomy): Eukaryota > Metazoa > Chordata > Aves > Passeriformes > Dicaeidae > Dicaeum > Dicaeum eximium. The sequence continues at coordinate 87,580 of VWZP01005342.1, read as the reverse complement.
TGACACGGGTCCCATTTTGGGAGCGGGCAGGGCCCTGCAGGGACACAGGGCTGGGGGTGGGAGGGGCTGTTTCACTCCATCGGCGGGGTGCAGGCCCGGCTGTACCCGGCGTTGGACCTGTGCAGCGAGCGCCAGAGCGATCGAGCGCTGCTTTAGCTCAGGAAGCGCCGCGGTGGGGCCGCAGCACCGGCTGGGCTTGGGCAGAGCGCGCTGTGGGGGCGCTCCCCGCAGTACCGGTGCAGGTCCTGCAGGGGGCGCCTCGGCAGCAGCAGGGGCAGAGCAGCGAGGAGGGGGCCCCGGCCGGGCCTGCGTCGTGCGCGCCCCGCGGCCTTGTCGTGGTGGGGCGGGACGGTGCTGACGGGAGCCGAGCCTTAGCGCGGCTGTGGAAGGGACGTGCCCGCTCCCCGCGGCGGTGACTGGGCTGTAACGGGGAGCCGGATGTTGCCCAGGCGTGCGGTCGCGGCTGCCGCTTGTGCCAAAGGAGCCCCTGCTGGCCAAGGGGCCGGGATCCCCCGGCCCTTCCAGGCTGCACTGTGCGCATGGAGAGACCTTTGGATGTCTGCGGGGATGGATGAAGCGTTCTGGAGCTTGGGCCCGGGGTGGGTACGTGCTCTCCTGGCCTGGGGCCTCTCCCGCAGGAAAGTGTGACATGGTAGAGTATGGGAATACACAAAACAGAGACTACCTTGAACCTTATTAGCATAAAAGATTTGATAAACAAAACAAGCAAATGGAACTTTGAGATTGAATCAGGATTGCAAGATCCAATCAGACAGTTTTTCGGGAAAAGAAAACTGTATCAAACTCTCCAGGCAAAGGAGTGTTGTAATATGCATAAGTTTGTGTATTTGATTTTAACCTAACCTTTGTAGTAAATACTGCTAGTCTCCTGAAATAGTATATAAGCCTTTGTAAGTTCCCAATAAAATTGAATTCTGATGATTGTTCAGTCTCCCCGTGTCTCTCCATCACCGACAGTAGAGAAGGGAGCCAGGCGGTGCTCTGAAACTTTGAACCTACACAAGTGTATTCCAAATGTATTCCCAGAGATTCAGTTGCGAGGAAGCCACAGAGAAGGCTGCCCAACACAGCTCCCCAGAATGTGCCTCCACCGATTGGGCTCTCGCAGAGAATGGGGCAATCGCAGCCACCTGGTCATTTCTGTGTTCTGTGTCCCTGTCTGCAAGCAAGCTGTGCCTTGTTGAGCAGAGGCCCTGGGTGGGCAGGGCAGCTCAGCATGGCTCAGTTTCTGCTCCCAGGCTCACCAGAGGGAGGCAGAACCACCAAAGTGCGGGTCCGGCTGGAAGGGGGCAGGTGGGGCTTGCAGCCACAGCAGGGGAAAGGAGAGGAGGCAAAGCCTCTACATCAGCCCATCAGCCCTGGGCCCAGTGTGCCCAGGACAAGCTTCCAAGAGGCACCGGGGGCTNTTGGCCCAGCCCCTGCAGCACTGCAGAGAAAAGGTTATAGGGGTCAGCTGCAGTCATTAAAAGCAGGGCCTGCTTTCAGCACTGCATTTTGTTGCCTGCAGGGACCTGGGATGTGGGTTGGGAGCTCCTGCTTTGGCAAGAGCTTAATCGTCCAAGAAGCAAAGCTGTAGCCTCTTCCTCACCAGGGACTGTCTGCATGCAGGAAACAGCTCAGGGGACTGGCTGAGGGGCTCAGCCTGGGACACGGCCCCGACAGGAGCAGCCCTGGGCACACTGGCACGGAAGGATGAGCCCAGGTGAGTGCTCTGACCGGGGCAGCTCTGCTGTGCTCTTGGGGAAGGTGGCAGGATCAGGCAGGAAGGAAGGATTGCCCCATATACACATGACCTGAGGAAGTTGTGCCAGGCTATGGCTGAGGAGAATGCACTGTGCTGATGGCTTCTGGTGGTGGCCCTGCTGCAGGCCAGTTTGGGGCTGGCACCACTGCCAGGCTGCAGCAGGGACAGGGTCGTGGCTGTGCCCTGCCTCTGCATTGTGCCTGGCTGTTCCTTGGGAAGAAAATGGTTATGCTTGTGGTTTCTGGTTGTGTGGCCTGTCCTGTTGTGGTGTGGTTTGGGGCTGCACTGGCACTGCTCCTGGCTGCAGGAGGATCAGGACAGGAACTGGGGCTGGGATTCAGCTGTGCCAGACAATTGTGGGAGCCATTGCTGCGAAGGGAGCGGAGAGAAGGTGCTGCACCAGAGCTACCCGAGGGTGGCTTCTGCCCACACCATCAGCAACCACCCAGTGCTGCTGCTGGTTTGGCTTCTGGTCACAGACAGGCTGGGGACAATGCTGCCCTGCTCCCCCTCCTGGGGGGCTTCTGAATGTTCTGGGCCCTTTGTGGCATGGGCACAGCCTGCCCTCAGCCCCAGTATCGTTTGGTGGCTGGTTCCCAAAATGCCCTTCACTGAGCAGAAGGTTTGCAGCAATCTCTGCCTCTTCGTGCTGGTTTCAGTTCGAAACCGAGCGGAAACACAAATTAGTGTAGTGGTTTTGGTTCGCTAATTCTAGAATTTCCTAATTTTAATTTTTCTTGGCTAATGCACCACTAAATATGGTGGGTTTCAGTGCTGGTCAATCACCAGAGCACTTACTTTTCTGCTGTGAGATAGGATTAGGAGAAGGGCAAAGCAGGCTCAAACTTCCAAGCAAGTATTAAGACAGTTTTATTAACAGTAACTAAAAGGAAAAAGGAAAAAAAAAGTAAGAATCAAAAACAAACCCTTCAGATACTTCTCCTCCCCCCACAACCATTTTTTTTCCCACTGCCAATGTAAAGAAACAAAACCTAAAATTTCAGTCAGTCCACCACTTATAAAATAGTCTTTCTTCAACTCTCTCAGGGAGAGAAGTCCCTCTTGTTCATGTTATGGAAAACTTCTCCACAAGAGGAAAGAAAACAGTTCCCTTGTGGCCCTCAATGTCCTCACTAGCACCTGCCTGGGGAAACTTGCTCTGTGAGGTTCTTCCCATTTCCACAGCCTTCCACAGCTGTGTTTATGGGCCATGTCAACTTTGGGGTTACTGTTTTAAAGATGAGCTTTACAAAAGAGCGAAGGTTCTCATTATCTTTTCCAAAGGATCATCCCTGGCAACAGAGGTCTTCTTCATCTCTCCTGGAGGCACAGGATCTCATCTTCTCTCCTCTGTTCAAGCTCCTCATGGGATCACAGGTACTGTATCAACTGCTTACTTCAACTTGGAGACCCCCCTTTGCTCAAATTTGAACTTTTCATCTCTTCAACAGTCTCATGAATTACAATTTTAAAAGAGTCTTTTTTCCATAACTCACAACAGGTTTTCAGCATCTCCTCATCCCTCCCATCTGGGACTTGACTTCTTCATGTCACTCCTTTAAACTGGCTCCCATCTGGTTCTTTGCTCTCACTGGAGGGAGGACTGGAGCACTGAAGGGGTTAACAATTCACCCAGGGCCTGTAGATGATCATGTGGCCCCTGCCGCAGGAACTGCGCCTGCAAGGAAGCCACTCTCTTTCAGCTGCATGATTTTATTTTTGGCTTCTGCGGGGTAAAAAATCCCCGCGCCATTCCTGTGTCCCTGGGCTGCTCCTGGGGGGTGGGGGGGGCTGGCTTGCTCAGGCTGGGCTGGGCCCTGGGCTGGGGGGGTGTGACAAGCGGCCCATGTTCACAAGGCCGGCTCTTTCTGGCCCCACGGCAGCCACCCTTCCCCTTCCCCCTTCCCCCTGCCCTCCTGCCCGCCGCCGATGGAGTGGGGGGCAGTTGCCGGCCGGCGGCCCGGGGGAAGGGGCCCAGCCCCTGGCAGAGGCTCCAGGCCCTGGCCTGGCCCAAGCTCCTACCTCCTGCTGCCTCCCCGGAAAAAGGAAAATTCCCAGGTTTCTTTTCCCAACTTTAACATGTGTGTTTTCAGAGGTGTGTCTAGCGGCAGCTTCCTTAAAACCCTCTTATCTCAAACTATGACACTCCTCCTCTCCTCTTCTGGGTAGAAATGTGCATTTTTTGGGCTGAGCCCTGAGCTCTCCCATTGTCATTTCTCCCTCCCCTCCCTGTCCTCAGTGCGCAGCGCTGGGCAGTCTGTGCCCAAAGTGGTGGGCAGAAGGGAAGGAAGGGCTGCCCCTGCCTGGGAAGTTCACAGGCATCTCCTGTGGGTTATGTGGGGCTGTGCTGTTCACCCTGGTGATGCTGACTGACCCCATTTTTGTAGAGACAGAGGAGATGTTGCTGCACCACGTCCCCAGGAGAGTCCCTGCCTCGCTTCTGCTCTGAGGGCTGGGATGGGGAGACACCTCCATGCAGAGAGTGGCACTTGGCATTGCTTCACTGCGATGGAAGAGGCTGGGCTTCCTGCTGCTCAGAGCTCCTGGGTAGGGACATCCACACCTGCACCTGGCTCAGAATCCAGGGTGCAATACTTCCAGATCCAGCCATGAGATGCTCCTGCTGCAGCTGCAGGTAAGCTCAGCTCTCCCTCAGGGACGCCTATGCTGTTACAGGTCCAGCTGACAGACGCCCTGGACAAGACCTGTTCCTGGTTCTCACAGCTCCTGCTGATGGACCTTATGCTGACTTACTGCTCAGGATATTTGAGGACCCAGGTGATTTCTTTTCCTTCTGCTTGTTTCACTTGCAGGTGTTACTCAGTCCAGTGTGCTGAGCCTCCAGCTCTGGCAGTGGCATGTTCTTCATTCCAGCTCTGGCTCTGAGATGCTCCAGTTGATGGCTGCTCCAGTTCCTTCCAGCTCTGGCTTAATAACTGCTACTTTTTGTTACAAGCCAATGTCCTGGTTTATTTGTTTATTTATTTGTCCTGGCAAATTTGGGAGAAAACCTCCAAAAGGCCCCCCCCGCCCCAGAAAACAAACCCACATGGCTCCTCCCCCTGACTGGTTCGGGAAAAATTTCCTCAGAGAAGTGGAAAAAAACCTGTTTATTTAATGGGCAAAGCACTCCCCAGCACAAAAACAAAATTAACAATACCCAATAACAAAACTCCTCTCTGAAGAGATGACAAATTCAGAAAGTCTCTGCTGTGGGTGGTCACTCTGTTATCAATCCCTCAGGCCCTTGGAAAGGCTGCTGCCAGAGTGGGCCCTGGCGGGCCGCAGAGTGCAGGCTCGGAGCTTCCCCGGGTCCCCAGTCCGGAGCAGGTTCAAACAGTTCCAAGAAAAGGGACAGAAAAACAGTCCAGTTTTCCAGGGAAAACTTCTCTGCCTCAGCTAGCTAAACTAACTAAAAAGCAGCAGCAGAGCTCTGTTCTGCTCCGTCTGTGCCCAGACACCACAGTCCAGCAGAATGTGGGGGAGCGGGTGCAGTCTCTGATAACAAACTCTGTGCTGCTGCTTCTCCCCGCCTTCACTCTCTGACCCAGTCTTGAAGGCACAGAATATAACATCCAGTATAAACAGAACAGACAATTTGGGGATACAAGCATCATAAAGTCACCCTAGGACAGCCAATTTCAAGCTCCAGCTAATTGCAAGTATCTGGGCTTTTAGCCAAGTTGTAAATCACTCACTGTCATCAATTGCATATAACTATTAACTGTCATAAAATTATTGTTTAAATATAAATCATAACTGTTGTAGTGGTTGTACACAATAAACAGTTGGATGTGGAAAAGGGGCTGAAACGTGCTTTTCTTTCCTGAGACTGTCTCAGACCCTTGAAACAGCCTGGGGCATGCCAGCATCCCTACATTTGGGGACCAAGGCCACCAGACCCCCTCCTCCAGAGAGGATCCTCATCCCCAGCCCTGCCCCCCAAAGGCCCGCCCCCAGCCTCTGTTCTAGGGGCTGAAAACACCCAGCTGAGCTGCTGTTTCCAAATCTCTGGGAAGTGGCACTTAGTCATTTTTCTGAGTCCCAGAAACACTGGATTAGACCTGCATTTTCAAGAAAAGAAAATGCAAGACAGTTTTTTTCTGAGTTTCAGAAAGGCATTGCCCACCCTCTGCTTCTGAGCCCCAAAAGCACAACACTGAGGCAGTGTCTTTCTCTGAACTGGAACAATGCAGGACTTAACCTGCATCCTGAAGAAAAGAAAATGCAGGACTTAGTTTACTTTTTCTGCGCTTCACAAACAACGAGCTGTGCTTTTGGGACACAAAATCATCCCCCAGATCTTGGTTTCAAGGCCCAAAACTGCAACATTTAGTCTCTGTTTTCAAAAGATGAAAACACAAGACTTAGATTTTGCCTTTAGACCCAAACCCACTGGATTTAATCTCTGTTTTCAACAGTAGAAAATGCAGGACTTAGTCCGTTTCTGAGCTCCAAACCCAACCCCCTCAGCATGTTCCAAGCAGCCAAAACACGGTACGTGGCAATGAGGAGCCAGCACTGCAACTCTGCTTGTCACCCGATATGTGACCCAGCGGTGGGCAGCTGGCAGGGAGTGTTGCCCACCCATCACCCATATCCAGTTTAAGGGAAGTGCTTAGGAAATGGGATGGAGGCACCGTCCGTGCACGGAGGGTCCTGCCTTGTGTCTCTGTGGGGCAGCACTAGCACATGTAGGGAATCACTTTATTCACGTTTCTTTCAGCTGCAACAGCTCCCACCCCGCGCAGGAACACAGCCCGGCCCGGCACACCGCTTCCAAGGGAACATCCCTGGCTCACACCGCACGCGCAGGGGGCGGGACCCGGCGGTGCCGGGGCGCGGCTTTAGGGCGAGGCGCGGGGCCGGCTCGGGCGCCCCAGGGCGGCTGCGCGGGGCGGGGCCGAAGTGATTCAGTCCCCGGAAAGCGCCACGGCCGCCATTTGCTCACTGAGCACGTTGCGGATGGAGTAGTATATGTGGGCTCCGCAGTTGAGACGTGGAGGCTTCGACCTCCCCTTCTGTGCCCTCCCTCTACTGCTTCTTTCTTCTCCCCGTATGCCCTTTCTTTCTCCNCTTCTATTCCCCACGCCCCTTTCTCTGTCCACCGTCCTTTTCCCCACACCTGGCCTTTCCCTTCCCCTACCTCTTTCCGACCTCACCCACTCCCATCTTTCTTCTCTCCCCATGCTCCCTTCTCCTCCTTCCCCCGCAGCCGCGGGGTTCGGGGTGCCGGATAATAAAGCCCAGAGGGCCGGAGCCGGCGCCCCTTGCGGGAATTCCTACACGGGGCCGGAGCCGCTCTGCGGGTCCCCCACACCCAACACTGCCCTGCACTGCGGGTGTCCGGCTGTCCCCCCGCCCCGGGGGGGGTTTAGGAAGGACCCGATCCTGAGGACGGGAATGGGCTAGGGAGGGCCCTCTCCGGAGGAGGGGGCGGGGCGGAGAGGGGGTCTCCCCCCCTCCGGTCCCCTCCCTCTCCTCCGGACCCCTCCGCCGGATGGAGTCCGCCCTGGCCCCCTCCCGGCGGGGGGCTCCCTCCTCCAGCCGGCGCGGACGGAGCGGGCGGGTGGGGTTGGGGGGAAGTAGAGGGGGACACGTCACTCTGCAGCATGGACAGACATAAAAAAAACGCCAGACCAACGAACGGCCCCTCCCTCCTCCCCGGTTGCCTCCCGGGGACCCCCTCCTCCAGACCGGGGTCGGGGTGGATCCCGTCTGGGGTAAGGGCCGCCCCGACTCACCCCCTCAGGAGGGGGTCCGCCCTAGCCTGCCCTAACCCACCTCCCCGCCCGACCCCCTCCGGAGGAGGGGCCCTCCCTGACCCCCGGCCCCGACCCCCCCGGGGACCCCCAATGTGATGTGAGGAAAA